>RJWK010008456.1:0-47515 GCA_004363435.1 Platanista minor | reverse complement strand
CCCCTGATGCCCCCCCCCCGCCCCACAACGCCTCTGGGATTCTGATCTAATCCATCTGGGGTGTGATCTGGGCGCTGGGATTTGCTACAAGCACTCCGATGATTCTAACCAACAGCCAAGGCCTGGAGTCACTGGGCTAAAGGAATTACTCCAAGTCACCGCCCTACTGTGAACACCTGAAAAAGCAGGCACTGCACTCAGGCCTATCTTATTTCAAAGCCCCCACTAGGTGCTGGTAGAGGAGAGGCCTTCATTTCTTCCGCAGGGAATTGGTACTTTAACTGGAGACCGACTGTAGTTGAAACTAAGGGAAGAAAGGTTCAGGGGTAGAATTTCAAGCACCCATTTCCTGATGGATGGATGATGGCAACACAAGAACAGGATTTCACCTGGGGGAGAAAAATGAGACAGTGCTTATAGGACAAAACTTGGCATAGGGTGTGAGACCTCAGAAAATGGTGATGCCGCTATTGGTTTTGTTAGGGCCAGGCTGTGGAGAGAGCAATGCCAGCAGGGCCTTCTGGATGCATGAAGCCTCACCCCAAAATTCACGCTGGCCACTCCCTCTCTCTCCCCCGGCGGGAATCTGAGCTCAAGGCTCTCCCACAGCAGTCCTGGGTGGGCCACCCGGGCAGCAGCCTCCCTCCCATCCCTCCCTGACACAGTGTCAGACCCCCCCCAGGTCTTGAATCCTCCAGTGAGTTGAATTGTGTCCCCCCAAAAGACAGGTCCAAGTCTTCATCCAAGTACCTGTGGATATAAATTTATTTGGAAATACGGTCTTTGCCGTTGTAATTACGGATTTCAAGATGAGATCATTTTGGATGTAGGGTGTCCTTGTAAGAGACGGGAGAGGCAGATTTGACACATACAGAGAAGTCCGTGCGAAGATGGAGCAGAGATTGGTGGGAACCCACGGGGTCACCAGCAGCCACCAGAAGCTGAGGGAGGGGCATGAAAAGGATTCTCCCTCAGAGCCTTAGAGACACTGGCTCTGCCAACATCTTCATGCTGGACTCCAGCTTCCAGAACTGAGACCACTCGTTACTGTTGTCTTAAGACCACCCTCCTCCCCCTTTATGGTAACGTGTTATGGCAGCCCCAGGAAACAAAGAGAGATCTCATCCACCTCCACCTCTGGATCCCCGAAAAGAGCCAAACAGGCCTGGGAAGGCAGAGCACTGCCTCTCGGGGCTGCGTCCCCTGCCCCCCGTCTGAGTCCCCAGGCCCCGGAGCCTGACCCTCTATGAAAGGTACCAGGAAGCACCAGGGCCATGACCTCCGACACGGGGGCACTCATGCTCACCTGATTTTACAGCCCACTCTGGACTGAAGAGGTAGAGGTGCTGCAGGCCAACTCCAACTCCAGGTCAACCAAGAATGGCCCCAAGGATGGGTGGGCGGGACCAACTCTCCTGGTCTTGGGAGCAAAGATTGATTGTGTGGCAGAATGACAGCTACCTACGCAACAACTGCCTCCATTCATCTCTGCTAACTTCACCCAGCTTTGTTGGGACAGCAGTGTCTCCTACTCTAGGGAATAAGTCATGCCTGGTCTCACCAGATCATGGTAAGCCCACTCCCCACTGTCAGTGATTGGTCTAAAAGTGGGGACACAATTCCATTCTGGCCAACGAGATGCAAAGGGAAATCGGCTAGAAATTACTGGGAAAGATTTTCCTCCAAGAAAAGAAAGAGGCACTTGAAGGCAAGGCCCTTGGTACCCTGCTCTGCTTGCTTCCAGCATGGGATGCTGTCAGGAGGGGATGTGATGTCTGGAGCTGTGGCAGCTATAATGTGTTAGTGAAGTGAGCCATCATCCATGTGCTGAAGATAGCAAAGAGGAAGGTTACAAAGTGCCTGGGTCCTTGATGGCATCACTGAGCCACTGATCAATCTTGGGACCATTTGCCTCTGGGAGTTTTCTTTAGTTAAGGCATTGTAGTTGGGTCTTTGTTTACTTAAATGGAACAAAAAAAAGCCTGTAATGTAGGTTAGAGGTTACCTGGGGTTTTCAGTGATATAAGTAGGTTTTACAGGACACACGATGTAGCTATAGATTTATGTGGAGTCCAGGAAGAGTGAGGAAACAGAGAAGTCAAGAGACCTGAGATGAACTCTGATCCTGCACTTCGCCCCTGTGTGAATTTAGGCATAACATAAGGCTTTCCGAGCTCCGCCTTCCATATCTGCAAAATGGGGGTGATAGTCCCAACATATGAATATTCACTGACTTTGGTCTGAGTTCAAATGAAACGACGTGTGAACACATTTTAGGACATGCCATGTAAATGACAGACTGTTAACCGGCTCCACCTGCTTTGACTTTGGGTTAATTGTGTGTATGTATAATGGGGGTAGGGATGGGGAAGAAAGAAGTTTTAAACAGAAGATTTGCCTTCATAAATGTGTCCCTCAGGAGGTGAGTGATAAACTCAGGTGCTTATCTGGGAATGCAAATCAACCCAAAGCTGGGGTGATAATTCTGCATCCTTGCACCCCTGCCCTCTCACACTCAATCAGGTCAATTCTACCTCCTGAAGAGCCCATGGATCTGGACCTCCCCTCCATCTCTGCCCTCACTGCCTCCTTCCAGACCACACTGTTTCTCACGCAGAAAATTGCCCCAACCCGAGTTGGTCTCCCACCTCCATCCTGGAACCTTCACAGGAGAACTCTTTCTAACACACAGGTGAGGCTGTGTCACTCTGGGGCCTGCCCTTGATGGATCCCCATTCCCTGGGTCACTGTTGACCTGCCTTTCTCTCCTTCTAGAGGGCAGGGTCCTTGCCTCCCCAGCACCCAGCAGGGCCTGATGCACAGAGGATGCTCCATCAAGATTTATTGGAAGGAAACAGCAGCCTGGGATTGAAACCTCGGGAGGATTATTAAGACATAGTTTGGTGTCTCCCAGGGATTTTCTTGAATGAACAAACCTGAGTCACCAATGCTCCTCTGCCTGTAGACACTTTATTGAAAGTGAGAGGCTAAGTCGGAGAGCAAGGTGTATAGGGTGGCAGCTGGGGTGAGGCTGGCAGGGTTGGGGGTGGGGGGTGGATCTCAGGGGCTGGTCACTTGCTGTAGGTCTTGGAGCCGAACTCTGGGAGACCTAGGAGGTCTTCTGTCAGCCCAGAGCCAAGCGGCTGGTCCGCCTCTTCACTCTCTGCTGACGGCCCGTCCTCAGCTTCATCTGAAACAGGAGAGGCAAGGCTGGTCTAACCTGGCTCAGGACTCATCCTCCCTCGTCCCTTTCCCTTTGGCCCAAAGAGACCCCGGCCTCTGATGGGAGTTCCCTGCTAATGCCCTACAGAGGGACATTTCTGGGGTGGGGCTCCAGACTCACCTCCTGGCTCTAGGGACATGCTAAGGGTACAATGGGCTTGGGGTCATCAACTGAGAAGGTAAAAGCAGAGTTGAGAGTCTAAAATGTATACTGGGCAAAGGTCGCTTCCCTGCTGAACGCTCCACTCTTCCCCTCCCCACGTGAAGAGCTCCTGTCACGCTGAAAACCTCAGCCCTGCACCACCTCCCCCAGGAAGCCTTCCGGGGAGATGTGAGTCCTCCCTCCTTTGGGGTCTCACTAGCTTGGGGGTAGACTTCCATCACGGCACCCGAAAAGCTGAAGGACATTCGCTGGGTTCTGTCACTCACTCCCCTACTCTTCTGGAAGCTTCTCAGGGCACTGCATTGATCTCTATATTCCCCGTGGCCTCATTATGATTCACTTCCTCTCAGCACCTTTGCAACAGGAAGTTCTCTTCAACAGGAAGCAGCGAAATACCCATTTCTCCCCTGGCTAGGAATCCCTCTCCAGGATGTTTCGTCCAAGCCGCCAAGGGCAGCGGGCATGAGGTTCAAGACCCTGCCTTCTTTCCCCACACCAATGCTGCCATCGGTTCCCTACTGAACCCCGGCCAGCCCTCCCCACCCCGGGCCTCCCAGTATCTTCTCCCTGTGCCCCTCCCATTCCCCATCAGAACAGGAGGCCCTTGACAAAGAGAAGCCCCCCACCCCCACCCCGAAGACTGCGAGTTCCTCACAGGAAAGGGCAATGCCAATGGCAACCCAGTAACCCAGTGGCCCTGGATCCCTACCTGCTGAGGCCTTTAGAGACTGGATGTACTTGGACCAGAAGGAACAGTCGGCCTTTTTCAGGCCCTGTCGATTGGGGAGCAGGACACTGAGCTCCTTGTAGCTCTCTGCGCCATCACGGGGGACAAAGTCAGGCCAGAGGGATGCAAATCCAGGCGCTTTCCTGGAGAACTCATGCGGGTAGTTGGGATTTCTGCGGAAATGAGAAGAAAGAAAGAAAGTTCCTCACGAAGAAAGAAAATTCCCCGTGAGGGAAACTGCTCTCTCCTTTCATCACCTGGGATCACTTCCCACTTGCACATGGTCTCTGAGGACCATGTCACACATCTTTAGGTGTCAGAGCAGGAGTTGAACCCGCCCTATCTGATTCCAGGGCTGTGCTCTTAACAGCTGCATTACACACAACAGAAGTTGCAGATGCCCTAACTCATCGCTCTTAGGCCATTTCTGGAAGAGGAAAGATGTGAGTTTGTGAGCCAGCAGTGTTACTCGGGACCTAGGGCTGCCCTTCTGACTCCGAATGCTCAAGAGGTCACCGTGTCTCTTTCAGTCCTGGTGTCCTTTATCTGGACACCACAGACAGTGTCTGGAATGCCTTTGTTTGCCCAAGGCCTGTGCAGGAAGGTGGGCCAGGAGACGGGCAAACCTGTTGGCCACCTTCCTTTTGAAGGTCAACTTCCCTTTGAAGTTTCCAGGGGGCTGAGCACCGTGCTAGGTGAGCACTGCTTGTCTGGTGTAAAGGGAGACAGGTAAACCACAGGGTGGAAAGGACAGCAGGAACCAGTTCTGGAAGTGGGAATGGTGAGTACGCTAGCTGGGCTAGAATAGAGGTTTGTGGGGAGGCCAGAGGTAGACAAGGAAGGGTCTCGAGTGTCGTAACTTCATTTGATCGTCTAAGACAGTGGTTCTCAACTTGGGCTGATTTTGCTTTCCAGGGGCCATTTGGCAATATCTGAAATATTTTTGTTCTCACAACTGGTACGGGGGTGAGGTGCTCCCAGCATCTCACGGGTGTAGGCCAGAGATGCTGCTAAACAGCCTACATTGCACAGGACGGCCCCACGTAAAGACTTATCCAGCCCTGTGTCAACAGTGCCGAGGGTGAGAAAGTCTGATCTAGAGCCATCCAATGTGGCTGAACAAGGGAGTGTATGATTGGGATGTTTCTTTGCCAAGACTAATCTATGCAAAGGTCATTTTGGCTAGAAGGGAGGCTGAGCCGGGGAGACCAGTGGTAGGGAGGAAAGGGTGAGTCCATCAACGCAAAGTGTGGCCTTTGAGTTCAGAATGAGGGGAGGGAATGCGCAGGACAGCCTCCAGGCACACGTGGTCCACTCACCCAGATCGGATGAAGTTGGAAAAATACTGCATGATTTTCAGGGAAAGGCTTTTCTCCTCCAGAGTAAACTGCCCCTCGTAGGCAGGGTAGAAGGGAAGCCCGAAGGCATATCGAACATCTGCCAGTAATTCCAAGCTGGGAAAACACACGGAAAGAAGAAGGAGCAAAAGTTAAAGGAATAGTAAACTGCTGGAAGAACCAAAGGAGCCAAGACCCAATATTCTTCGCCCAGTGAAGATTTTTCTCTCTTTATGTTTAGGATTACTGTTTGGTGCTTAGTTTAGTAGAGATTCTGCTTGGCCCTTAGTCCAATGGCCCCACTGGGGCAGATCCATGGCAGATCTGTAGGTTAAAGTGTACCCAGTGCCGAGCACTTAACTCCCTGAAAACACCTGTAAGGTTGTAAGCAATTTTCCAAGAGAATGTTCTCTTGACCACATTCCAACCATGATACTTAGAGTATCAGTTGAACATTTGTTTGTTCAAAACAGCCTGCATTTTCAACCCCTTCTCTGTGCTAGTCCTTGTTCATAGGTGGCTTATACTTTCCAGCTCTTCAAGGTTGCTATTCATCCATGGAACCAACCCTAACACAGTGCCTGGCACATAGCTGGTCAACAGTATATACGCTGTGCTGAACTGGATATCTAATATGCAGCAGACAGCGGGGAATAAAGATTCAGAAGCCAGATGAGTGGTTTAAATGGACTGAGTTGGCGCTGCTACAGGGGGCCGTGGGAGTGAGCAGTGGGAGAAAAGCTGGAGGGACTTTACAGCTGTGTAGTAGAGAATCGGGCTTTTCCCGAGGAGAAGTCTGGGCTTTGCCCTCTGGTGTCTGGGAGGTAAAATCCTTGTCATACCTGATACTGAGGTATGTGTCTTTGGTTAGGGCAGCGGCTGGCCACGCTGGACCTTCTGTAAGTGTGGCCTCACTCAGCAGTCTCAGCGCGGGGGCCGGACGTGCCGAAGACCAACCACGTGGCTTAGGGTGGGGGGGCTTTGGGTCACATGGTAACAGTCAACCTGGAGGCTGACACCAACCACACAGGCAATCAATCATGCCGATGTAACGGGGTCCCAATCAAACCTCTGAACACCAAGTCTGGGGGAGCCTCCCTGGTCGGCACCACTCTGTGTGTGTCGTCGTACATCAATGCCCAGAGGGTGACCCCTCCTGATTCCATGGGGAGAGGACAGCGGAGCTCATGTTTGGGAACCCTCCAGGCCTGCTGCTATGTCGCTCTTCCTTTGTCTGATCTTAATCTGCATCCTTTCCGTGACGACCTCAACCACGTGTACCAGCAGCTTCCCGTGAGGTCTGTGAGTCTTTCTAGTGAATTATCAGACCGGAGGGTGAACTGGGGAACCCCCCACCCCCCGCCCCGAATTTTGCACTTGGCATTAGAAATGAGCACGATCTTGGGTGGAGACTGTGTTCTCTGACCTTGTAATTGGCCTAATTTATCACAAGAGCCAATCTCTAATCTTACAGATGAGGAAGACGAAGTTCAGAGAGGTTTCCTGACTGACGCAGAGACACGCTGTAACTTGAGCAGCAGAGTCGGGTCAGGAACGTTGCTAGGGAGCATGATGCTAACCAAAGGCCTGGAGGGGCCCAGGGGCACCATCCCCGGGTCGTGGCTCCTCCAATTTCAAGCTGCGTGACTTCTCGAAAATTATTTGACCTCCCTGATTCCCTGCTTTGTCATCTACGAAATGGGTATAAAATACCTACTGCACAGGGTTGTTGCGAAGCTGGAAATAAGATGGTGTATGAGGTAGGTACTTAAAAGCCTGGCCCACTTCTTTCTCATCCATCATTCTAAATACTTCCGGATGTAATCAACCATCTGTAAGGTATCAGCAGTGTCTCTGACCAGGCGACCAGTGATTCTCACCCACGCTGGTGTAATGGGCAGATATGCCCACTGGACAGATGTCCTGGGAAAGGGCTCAGAGCAGGTGGCTCCTAGATAAAGGCAATCTGTACAAAGGCTAAACTACTCTAAATCAAGATGCAAAGTTGTGTGAATAGACAGTGTGACGCTGGCTCAGGGTGACTTACTGTGATGACCCCAGAGATGGGAAAGGGGACCCTCAAGATTAGGGATGTGAAGGGGAACATTTCAAGCCAAGAGGGGGCCTTCTCTGCTATCCCTCGCCTGCTCATGTTGGGAACTGAGGTGACCCACCAGCGTGGGGCTGGAGCTGGAAGCCAGGGACCTGGCCCAGCCTGGGGACTTCTGAGGGGCTCGAGAGCTGGAGCTCCTCCTTTCATCATAACAATTATCAGCAGGTGTACATGTGACTAGTAGCAGGGCACAGAAGAAACGACACACCACTGAGTCACTCAGCTGAGACCCCGCTTGGTCACTCGTCACCCATGTAACTTTGGATGAGTCATTTGACTTCTCTGAGGCTTAGTTTCTACATTGTGAGATACAGACCAGAGCAGCCATTGCACGTGGAAGCCATTAAAACAAGTGTTCCACAAATCCTAGGGCCTACTGTGATTATGGTTATTACGTGTGAATATCGGCCACCTCCACTGGAAGGCATCATAGAAGGAACACGAGACAAGTGTGAGCCACACAGGACGAACAGCACTCGGTCAGGATGGAGAGAATAACAGCCCCAAAGGGTGATGTCTCTTTGCAACTGTTGTCGGGTACCCCGACCCTCTTAGAGCAGCTGTAAGCTTTATTTCATTCCTGAGCAGGAAGCAGGAGAGGCAGTGGCATCAGAATTTATAGGTCCTGGGACCCGAAGAGCCAAGTCCTTCGTCCAGCTCTGGGCAAGCTCAGACAAGAGCCCAGAGTCTGCAGCCAGCCCTCCTGAGCGCCTGTTCACAGCTGTTTCCTGAGCCCCTGAGATGTGCCAGGGACTGTGGTTGGTCTTTGATCAGCAACCTTCAGGACCAGCCAGGAAGTAAAGTGTTTTATCTGCATCATTTCCAGGCAATGACCCAAGGCTCAGAAAGATGAAGTGACACAGGAGAGCCAGGATGAGAAGCTGTTTCCCAGACCCCAAACCCTGTCTCTGTCTACTCTACCTCTGGGGGTGCAGTGCTGAGGACCAAATCAATACCCATTAATTTGGGTATTAATGCCCCAAACTCTCAGTGGTGTTTTAAGGGCCATAAAAGGAAAAGGAACACAGGACAAAAACATGCCAGGAAGACAGACATTGTAAGAAGAGGGCGATAAAAAATCTCTCACTAATACCCACGCTTGGTAGTTCACAAATCACTGTCACCTTGATTGCCTCAAGGGCCCCGTGAGTAGGTGGTATTGGAATGATTCATGGAGTTTTACACTGGAGGAAACTGAGGCTCCCAGGGGCCATTTTCCTCCCAAGGCCCTGAAACTCAGCGGCGATGCCAGGACCAGGTCTGGATTCCAAGGCCCGCGGTCCTCTTGGCCTTGTTGCATGGGGTCGTCCCGTCCACCAGCACCACTACCACCACTGGGCTGGCTGAGGTCTGTGCATCTCAGTGGCTGCATAGGAACCAGGGGAGCCTGGAGTCGCAGGGGTCGGCCCCTCCCCCCGCTGCCCCGACCCCCCCGAACCCGCTCCGCCCCTACAGTGTGTGGAAGGGAAACGTCTCGGAAGGCCCTGAAGCGAAAGTGACTTTATTCCTTTCCTGCTGCTGCCCCCTAAGAAATGTCACAAACTAAGGGGCTTAAAACAACACACATGTACTGTCTCACAGGCTCTGGACTTCAAAGGTCCAGCATGGGTCTCACTGGGCCAAAATCAAGCGGTCAGCGGGCTTCATTCCTTTGGGAGTGGCTGCGGGAGAATCTGTTTCCTACTCATCGGGGGTGTGACCGAATTCAGATCCTTGACGGGAGGGACCCAGGTTCCCGTTCTGTCGCGGGCTGTAAACTGAAGGCCATTCCCAGAGGCCACAGCCCATGACCCTCTTTCTCTGTCCTCAAAGCCATCCACAGTCAGTGGAGTCCTTCTCTTGTCCCATCTCTCTGACCCACTCCCCTGGCCCCTCTCCTGCTTTGGGGAACTCGTGTCGTTAGATCAGGCCCACCTGGGTAATCCTGAATCATCTCCCATGTCAAGGTCCTTAGTCTTAATCCCATCTGCCAAGACCCTTTGCTACATAAGGTGACATTTTCACAGGTAGGGTGGGATTCGGATGTGGATGTTCGGAGGGGCCATATCCTGCCTTCCACAGTGGCCTTTTCCACTGTTTCTTCCAAAGAAAGCTGCATTCCAAATGGTGCAGTGAACAGAGTTCAAATCCTGCCTCAATCACTTAAAGCTACGAAATCCTGGAGAAGGTATACCACCTCTTTGAGCCTCATTGTCCTCATCTGTAAAACGGTGACACAATCATGCTTCCAAACACTGAATGAGGTTTAGCAACAAATTTTTTCAAACCTCTTGCTCAGTATCTGGCTCCAATGTTCATTCCTATTTTCTTTTCCCCATAAGAACCATCAGAAAGCTTAGGAATAAGGGTCTTTAACTTGAGGGTCCATTACAGGGTTTCAGAGGACCACAAGTTCCCTGAAATTAGGTGTAACATGCTATGACACTGTGTATGCGCATCTTTCTTGGGAGAAGCTTCATAGTTTTCATCACGTTCTCAAGAAGATCTGTGCCGATGGTGTGATGGTAAATGCTTAGTGATTGATCGCCTTTTGCCAGTTTCCACAGTCTCCCACCATAGACAATGTCAATCTACCAAAGTGACGTCATAGAACATGAAGTTGGGGAAAGATGTGCACACCGGCTCCTGTGAGCACACACGAGCTGGCTCCAGCCCACCACCCCGAGTTTACAGAGCACGGCTTTGGGGAAAGGCCTGGCCTTCCAGCCCATCTGATCTGTTTAATTTGAGAGCTTGTTGTGTATGAAGACTGCTGCTTTGTTTTTTCCTTAGCAGGGCTGATCTTTATCAGGATGCTGGAGTTATTTCAAGCTGCTGAAGGCAGACATCTGGAGGAGGGGTGGGCAGTGGGAGCCAGAAGAGGGCATGTAGGATCAGAGCCCCAAGGCCTCAGTGGGCCTGGGCTGACAGTCCCTGACCCTCTGCAGCAAGAAGAGGGATTTGGAGTCAGCGTGAGCAGGGGGGAACATGGAAGGACACTCCAGGGACTGACGAGCGAAAAGGAGGAACTTGCTAGCTGAATGGCTGCAGTGCTGCAGGTTGAGGCAGACAGTTCATGCCTGTTGATTTGGTTTCTTGGCTCTGTGCTGGATTTGATCACCAGTACGTCATGTACCCAGACTTGTGGCACTCATGTGGGTATATATGGTCGCACTGCTTGTATTTAGCTTTTCGGTGCCATTTGCTGTCTTTGATAATAACCTTCCCATCACCCTTCCCTAACCTGATAGTCACTCACTCATCCTATCTCAGACCAGGTCTGGATCTTCCCATCGTCCCGTGTGGACATGGGGTCTAGGAAAGCTCCCCGCCCAGGCTGGGTGAGCTTGGCTTAAGCCCCACTTCCACCACTGACTCTCGGCTGCTCTACCTGTGAAATGGGTCTGATCATCCCTGTTCAGCCTCCCCCGTGGCATTACCAGATGCTCACAGACTGATGGTGGATGGAAATCTCTCTAAAAACTACAAATTGCCATCCAAGCAAGACCTGCTGTTGTTGGTGTTGGTGACGGTACATTTAGCCAGAGTGTGGGAAAACTGAGCAACCACACAGTCCAGGGGATAACTGAGTGTGCGCTTCGGTTTCAGGATGTGAATACGGTTCTGTGAGGACAGTGGCAAAACACTGCCTGTGGGGGCAGGACTGCACTTGAGTCATATTTGCCAAATGCCTACTGTGCACCGTGCTCTGAATAGGTGCTGGGGGAAAAGAGGAATAAGTCTGCCATCCATCAGGGAGCTCATAGTCTGACAGGAAATGCAAAGAAGCCAACATTAAAAAAAATAAAATTCTGTGGGTTGCATGATAGGTAAGTAGATATCAAATGATAGAATTGCTTACAAACTTCATAAAAAGAGAGATAAGAGCAATACTACTTGTTTCAGGCAAGGGAATGGAGAGGAGTTTGTAGAAAGTCAGAAAGGAGAAATTATGGTTGATTTGTGCCTTGAAAGGTGAGTGGAGGTCTCTAGGAGTGGGTGAAGTGTGGACGGGTGTCCGGGCAGAGCCTCGGGGTGTGTGAATCACAGACTGGGTTCTGCGCTTTGTAAGGAGGATGGGGTGGGAGGTGCGGCCTGGCACAGAGAGGTGGAGGCAGGACAGGGAGCTGCGGCGGCAGGTGGCGGAGTCTCCAGCGCTCTGGGCCTTGTGTATTGTGAGAAGTGCATCACGCTGAAAAATGAAATTGGAGTTTTTCCTGATCCAAGAAAATCAAAAGTTTGGGAACCACTCAAGTGCACGCTCGCTAAGGTCTTTAGGCTCCGGTCCTGTGAAAGGCATGAGAACTGAGGCCAGAGGAACTGAGGGCCACATCTTAAGGGATAGAGGACATTGGTGGTTCCTACACAAGCCAATCACAAGCTGCATCTCTTTTGGAACGATTGCCGGAGTGGGCTGGGAAGAAAGCTTAGAACTGCGAAATCACAGGGTGGCTGCAGTTGTCCAGGAGAGATAGAAGTTTGCTTCTTTTTACAGATTGTCCCCTGACCTTACCTGTCAGTCATCCCGCTCATCTTAAGTCTGCTGGTGTGAATGTGCAGGGAGGCTCAGTCTGCATTCCAGCAAGTCAAAAGCCAAAGCCACATTTCAGAGACTATTCATGTACAAGCTCCTGACCTGAGCTCTGCTTCCAGTATAAGAGAGGCATCACGCATGGACGCTGGGGCTCGTTAGGGAGCACGACTGAGATGGTGTCCCCAGAGGAACGCACTTGACACTGGGCCCTGCTGACACAGTGACCTGAGCTGGGGAGCAGGGTGTGGAGAGGGACTGGGTAGGATCTTTCTGGACATAAACAGGCCACGTGTTTACCTTCCAGGGGTTGAAGAGGCTTTTGGCTGGGGCCCACTGCTCCACCCCATCTCACTGGATTGATTTGAGAGTCTGCTGTTCCAGAGATTTCTAACTTCTTGTTCTGTCTGAAAGGGGAAATTTGTTGACCTCAACCCCATAAAATATACTCCTTTTTTTTATCTTTAGCCAGCATCTCTAGATAACTTCCTCCAAAAGAAATTAGGGAACGTGGAGGAATAAAAGCCCTTCTGCTTCCCAGGATTTTTTTTTCTTTTTTTTTTTTTCTTTTTTTTGAGGGATTGTTAAATAACTTACAAATAGGAGCTTACCAGTGTACTTCTCTTTGGACAAATCTAATATGCAAAAGTTCAGATTCTGCCTAGGAATTAATCAAGAAGTAATTATATGCTTTGGCTTGCGTTTTACAAAGAGATTCGCTATGCAATACTTTAAACAATACAGTCCCATCCCCGGCCCCAGATGAAATACTTGCAATATTTCCATAACTCCCTAAAGCCCAGCACAGCTGGATGATATATGGTTTGGCAAATCAGGCGAAGCTTTCAGCGGACTTGCTGGATTAACCTGGACATTTTATTCTCTGTATGAGACGTTAACAACTGCTGCTCAGAAAAGGCTGAACTTTCCTGGTCCGACACATCTACTCTCACCAGGAAGTTAGATGTTTATCAAGAGCCAACTGTGTTCATCACTGACCTGTTGTGCCAGTTATAGTTCTCCTTGTACGTATAGAGCTTAATTAAATGCATTACATATCACGTGGATGCCCCACTTTCAAGAAACCAAAAGTGGACATCCACTTGCATTGTGGTTATGGGTTTGCACAAATTTCAAAGGGAGAACTCCAAACCACATTTTCCCATTCAAACTTTTGACCCTGCACGAGAAGGATGGCAAGTAAATGCATGTTTGTACGCTTAGAGTGAAAATTAAATGCTTAAGGCATATTCATTAGTCATAAGTTCCCACTTTAATTGATTTTTTTGATTAACTAAATGACCATCATATTGGATAACAGGATTTCTATTCTACATTCAATTAAAAATCTGGTTTTTAGTGAGTTGTGTTACGAGTGTGAGAGAAAAGACCAAGGTGCATTCTATATAACCGGTCTTAAAAATCTCCAATGACTTGCCATCATACTCAGATAAAATACCATCTCTTTGCTTGCCACAGCCTACAAACTCTTATGTGAACTGCAAGACCCTGTGTTTTTTCCCCATATCTCCAACTACTCTCCTCCTCTTCAATAAACTCCAGCTCTCTGTCCTTCTTTATCCTCAAACATGTCAGTCCCTTTCCCTTTCTCCTTCCTAGGGCAGTTATCTGAATTTACTCTACAGATTTATTTGTGTATTGTCTGTTCTTTGCACCCTAGCCCTAGACCCTCATCAGCCCACCCCCTGACTACAGTGTTAGTCCCAAGATGGTAACCGTTCTCTGTCTTTACCAGATGCTCCATCTCTGGGATCTCCATCTCAGAGAATCTGGGGCATAGAAGACAGTAATTATTTGTCGAATCAGTGTTGAAGAGGATATAGAGCACAAGCCCTTATACATCAGGAATTTGGCTTCAGTCTCAGAAAATGATTTACTTTCATCTTTACTGGGAAATAATCTAGTTAATCACACAGGATGTAGCCAGGCCAATGGACCCAGTTCAAGAATTCAACCACTTAGTAGTTGCTTTGGTTTGCTAATTCCAACTAATTCACCAAGACAGTCAACTAAAAACATAATATTTTGAATCTGGAATGTTAAAGGCCCCGGGAATGCATAGAAATATCTAGAATTCCAATGCAGTGGTGTGCAAAATATCTTGAGTCTGGAATTGATGTCTTTGTTTTTCCAGGGTTGGGTCAACTTGCGAAGGAGGAACATTTTTGCCTCTTTAGTCATTCTGATAATTTTTCTCCTCAGAACCTTACTTTTACTAAAAGGAAAATAACCCAAATATTGGCCATCTACAACACGCCATGTATTTAATGTACACTGATTTGACTCTTCACACTATGAAGTGGATGTAACTACACCTATTTTCTAGGTGAGGAAACTAAGGTGAAGGAACTTGCTCAAACGCAGACAGCTAACAAATGGAAGAAATGGGATTAACACCCTAGTTGGTTTAACCTCCGAGGATGTGCTCTTTCACTACACTGAACTGCTTTTCCCAAAATTAAAGAATGGTCCAACATACTGCGTGGAGCCTGGGTAGGTGTTTAATCCCAAGAGCCCTACCCCACTGCCCATTCGAAGTCAAGTCTCATCTCTCTAAAATGCCTCTGCACCGCTGAGACGTGGGAGTGACATCTCAGGACTCTGGGGACGAAGGACTTTGGAATAAGGACCTGAACACAGCACATAATTCAAGCATGATGGCTCACACACAGCCCCGAGGTGAATTTCCATGGGAAATGATGAACTGGTACCAGCCCCAGGAATCTTAAGATGATGGGCCCCCATCTCCCCTCTGAAGTGGCCACAGCAAAGCTTTCAGGAGCTAGTACACAAAAACCGCTTCTTCTGTGGTTGCTTTCTTCCTGGATCTTGTTCATTCCAACGTGGGTTCTCCCAGCATAATACATTAAGCAGTATTAGTAGCACCTACTGAATGCCAACTTTATGCCAGCCAGCTAGCTAGGCCGTTTGCATATTTTGTCTTATTTGATCCCGACACCCTCCTATAAGTGTACTATTATTAGCTCCATCTATGGATGAGGAAACCAAAGCTCAGAGAGGTTGTCACTTGCCAGAGGCTCAAAGTGAGAGACAGAGCCAGGATAAGCCCCCTAAGGACAGGCAACATCAGAGAATACATCAGTGCTCCCTTCTACACTTGCTGGGGCCTGGCTCCTGGAGGTGTGTTGGAGGGGGATCCCCCAAACCTCGGCTGGCCACAGGGTCTTGGAGTCCGTGGCTCGAGAGTGGAAGACTATACAATGGGGGTCCCTCCTAGGAAGACACTTGGGCGAGAGTGTCCTATGGGAGGAGCTGGTTAGAGAGAAAGACATCAACTGTAATCAACAAGATGGCTATGCCGGGACTGGCAGGGAGTCCCAGCAGAGCGTGGGCGGTGGCGCCTAGACACAGCTGGGCAAGAGAGAGAACACCCATGGCCTCAAACCTAGGAGTGGACAGCAGGCCAGGGTCCTGCCTGGTGTGACCACAGGAGAGAGCCAGCCTTCCAGGTGAGCTTAGTAACGGAAGAGCCAGATGCTCTGGTTTGTGGTGCACTGTGGTCTGCCCGAGGGTCCGTGGGACCAGGGACAGTGCCTGGCGGCGGGGATCTTGTGTTGATTCAGGGGCAAGATCTGGGAAAGGGGTCACACCTTCTCTCCAGGTGGTGTTAGTGCTAACTCCCGTTTAAAGGGACGCCAGCAGTGCTTTACCAACAGAGGACCATTCTGGGCCTCAAGGGACAGCGGTCTTGTCTGGAGACATTTTCAGTTGTCACAACTGGGAAGGTGCTTCTGGTGTTGAGTGGGTGGAGGCCAGGGGTGCTGCTAAACAGCACAGGACGCACAGGACAGCCCTCCATGGCAAAGAGTTATCCAGCCTGAAATGTCAACAGTGTCCAAGTTGAGAAACCCCGGATTACGGTCATCACTGAAAATCGCTCTTCATGAAACAGCGGGCTATAGATGGGAGCCATGGAGGAAAGTGGCTCAAAATCTCCCCAGTGAGCAGAACTGAGCAAAAGAAAGCTGCTAAGCTTTGTCCTCGTGTCAGTAGTCTTGGTGAGCAAAGCTGCCAGGCATTGTGGTGTGTACAAACACGTACACACACCCACACACACACCCTAGATGCAGACTCTGTACCCCTGAACCCTTCCAGCAGCCCTGTGGGACATGCACTATTCCTCTCCCCTTGGATAGATAAAGATGCATGGAGGCTCAGAGAGGTTAAGCAACTTGTCCAAAGTCGCACAGCTAGCAGGTGGACCTAGCCATGGCAGGCACTCAGAGGCTCTGGGTTGAAGTGGGTGCAATTGAAAGAAAACTGGAGAAAGGGCAGGAGGCAGGGTTTGAGTCCAGACTGCCGCTTACTGACTCTGTGACTGGGACCTAATTCCAGTCTTCTCTGGGCGTTTGTTTCTTTATCTGTAAAATGAGTTGGATGAAATCATCCTACATAGTCTATGATTCTTTGAATCTGGATCTTAAAATTGCACCTTCTTCTCACACTGTAGATTTTCCTTTTTTTGTCTCCTCCCCCATCCATTACACTTATTCTTTCCTCACAAAAGTTGGCCCTCAATTTCAGAGATGCAAATCTCATCTACATAATCCAGGTGAGCATGCAATGCTGTGATCAATTAACAAGAGTCTGCAAGAAAGTGGTAATTTATTGTGTTTTGTTCACTAGCTAGGCCAGGAAAGCTAAGATATGCTCACAGACAGATGGCTGAAACCATAAGGCACGCGCATATATTTTAAGTATGTAGATTTCAGCCAGAAATAAATGAGAGTGTGACAGCTCCAAGGCAGAGTGAGAGAGATGTCTTTTCGAGCAGAAAAGATAAACTTGCCAACAATTAAATGGGTTAGTTTCTATGATTCATTCATTGATTCAAGTATCTACTACATAGACGGCGCCATATTATGGTCGTGGTGGGGAGAGACGATATATGCCCAGAAAGGTATCAAGAACGTGTTCTGACGGACAAGAATAATGAGACACTCTTACCACCTTCTGTTTGCCAGGTCCTGTTCTATACACAAATGATCACAATAACCCTCTGAAGTAGGTACGATTATTATTCTTCCCATTTTCAGTTGAAGAAACTGTCACCAAGGAAGTGAAGTGACTTGCCTTAGGTCCCTGAGCTAGTAAGAGTCAAGACGGGTTTCTAACGAGGCAGTTGGCCCAGAGTCGCTGTCTACCCAGGACACTTTCTGCCTTTGTACAGTTGGCAACATCTCTGCCTGTAAAATGTTTCAGTGGCTCTGAGTGTCTCTTTCCTCCCAAACTGATAAAATGTCAGAGTCAGAAGGTGTCTGAAAGGTGACTGAGCCCAGACATTTTTCATATCTCTGTAAACTGAATGACCTTGAAATTTTACTTGAAGCTCAGTTATGAAGTAGAGAGAAAGGGCCTGGGAAGCTCAGACCCACCATCTTGCTCTCCTCCTCCCCCGGGTCCACAGAGCCCAGTGAAGAATCACTACTCCTGACCTGTCCCACCTCCTTACTCCCATTTTGCAGATAGCAAAACCGAGCCCCAAGGAGCCTGTAAACTAGAGTGGAAGATACCTTTTCCCACCTGTCCACTGAGGTAGTTGGATCAGCTTCTGTCCTTCAGCATGATTTCCTGAGCACCTACTATACCTCCTCTGTGCCAGGAGGGTCTCTAGGCCCTGAGGTGACCCGGGAGGCACTTTGTGTGGTTCTGATGTACGGGCATGGCTTCCTTTCAAGGAAGGTTCTGTGGATCAGCGCAGTGGCGTCCTGTCTGTGGGTCCCCAGAGGGGCGTGAGGATGCTTTTCAGCAACAGAGAAACCCAAACTGGCCACAAGAGACCGAGGATGTGGTTTGGATTCTGTTCAAGGTCTGCTCCTCCGGGAACCACCCTGATCCCAGGTCCAGAACAGCCTGCCTTGCACCTTTTGCACCTCGGGAGCCTCCCCAGCAGGGCTGTCATGTCAGAGAGAAGGGTGGTGCTTTGGGTTGAACTCTGTCCCCCTTAAAAGATATGTCGGAACCCTGACCTCTAGGACCTCAGAATATGATCTTCTTTGGGAATAGGGTATTTGCAGAGATAACCAAGTTAAAATGAGGTCATTGCGGTGGGCCTTAGTCCAGTCTGACTGGTGTCCTTATAAAAAGGAGAAATTTGCACACAGACACACAGTGGAAAGATGTTGTCTACAAGCCAAGGAATGCCTGAGGCCTCCAGAAGCTGGGGCACGGGGTGCCTGGAGCAGATCGTCCTCTAGAGCCTCCAGAGGGAGCGCGGCTGTGCCGACACCTTGACTTCAGACTCCTGGCCTCCATAACGGTGAGACGATACCTGTTGTTCTAAACCCGCCAGGGTACGGTACTCTGTTACAGCAGCCCTAGGAACCAAATACAGGTGGGCTCAAAGCATTACTGATGCTGGTTGGAATCATATGGATCCTTTTGCTGCGTTATGTTTTGATTGTTTCGGTCCTCATATAACAGGTGCAGTTCTTTTTTTTTTTTTTTTTTTTTTGCCACTTGGAACTTCTGGAGTTCCAAGGTGTACGCACGTGTTGAAGGCTTTTGATGGACTTGCTGCAGGAGTATCGCGGCATCTGCTGCGATCTCTGCCTTAGAAGAGGGGAAGGCGGAGAACCAGACCCAAGGACTCGTGCTCTGCGCGTGAAGCCCTGAGAGCCCTGGCACCTGGGAGGCGCTGCCAGGAGCACTGCATGAATGGCTTCCCATGCCTGGCCTCCTGGACATGGCGGCCACGGGATTATGGGGCTCCTTTCGTCTCCGCCCAAACCCTCGGCTCTTCTCACCATTCCTTCTCTCCCAAACGCCTTCTCACCAGAGCCCCAGCCTGGCATTTATTTCCCTTCGCACAACCTGGAGGCAGCTGCTTGAATGTAGGGAGTAAGTCAAGTTGGAATTATAAATAGCTCTAAGCAGAGAGACTGCGTATTTTAGTGGAAAGAGAATTCCAGGACTCAGAGAAGCTCTGAGTAGGCCACTGCTCTATGACCAACTGCTGCTTGTCCTTGGGGAAGTCACGTGGAACTTCTTGAACCTCAGACTCTTTATCTGCAACACAGAGATGCTCTTTTCAACGCCGCTGGCCCCACAAAGATGGATGTTCCGTGAAGTGTTATAAATTGAATAACCCATTGGGGGAAACCAGGTAAAGAGTGCTTGTTTAGGAAAACTAGAATGTTTGGGGGCCTGTATTAGTTTCTCATGGCTCCTGTAACAAATTACCACAAACTTTGGCGACTTCATAGCAACAGAAATTTACTGTCTCATAGTTCTGGAGACCAGGAGTCCAAAATCGGTTTCACTGAGCCAAACTCCAGGTGTGGGCAGGGCCAGGCCCCCTCTGGAGGCTCTAGGGAAGAAGCCACTCCTCTTTCCTCCAGCTCTGGTGGGTGCTGGCATTTCTTGTTTGTGGGTGCATCACTCCAATCTCTGCCTCTGTGGTCACGTTGCCTCCTCTTCTATGTGTAGCAAATCTCTCTCCGCTCTCTCTTATAAGGAACACTTGTGAGTGCATTTAGGACCCACTGGGGTAATTCAGGATAGTTTTCCCACGTCAAGATCCCTAACTTAATCACATCTGCAGGCTCCCTTTTCCTTATAAGGTAACATTTACAAGTTTCAGGGGTTAGGACCTGGTATCTTCAGGTGACCATTTTTCAACCTACTATAGGGATGTTGACAATTATAATAAGAAATCGTGTATGTTTGTGAGACGTCCCTTGATGTTGTTGCAAAGCAACACAGGTTAAAGAGGGATAATTTATAATCCAGATATTATTAACACCAACTCAGTGAGAGGAAACTATTAGCCTCATTTTGTAGATGAGGAAACTGAGGATCAGAGAGGCAAAGGAGCCTGCCTAAGATTGCACAGCTGCAAGTAGTGGAGCTCATCCTTCAGCTCTAAAGTTCACTTTCAGGACTTCCCTGGTGGCGCTGTGGTTAAGAAGCCACCTGCCAATGCAGAAGACATGGGTTCGATCCCTGGTCCGGGAAGATCCCACATGCTGCAGAGCAACTAAGCCCGTGCACCACAGCTACTGAGCCTGCACTCTAGAGCCTGCGTGCCACAACTACTGGGCCCATGTGCTGCAACTACTGAAGCCCGTGAGCTCTAGGGCCTGCATGCTGCAGCTACTGAGCCCCGCACGCCTAGAGCCTGTGTTCCGCAATAAGAGGAGCCACCACAATGAGAAGCCTGCGCGCTGCAACGAAGAGTAGCCCCTGCTCACCGCAACTAGAGAAAGTCCACACGCAGCAACACCCAACACAGCCCCCCCGACCCCCACCAAAAAAGCTGACTTTCTTACAGCCAGTCTCCCTGCGGCCCAAACAGACCATGGACATGGGCGATGGATGTCCTTGCTCCATATGTCCTTGCTTCGTACTCTCATATGAAATGAAGCAACACACTCTGGCATCTCATGACACCTGACCCCCTGACATTCTGTTACCAAAGGAGCTCCCACGTGAAGCGGCCAATCTGATGTCATTTGTGGGAATCACATCAGATTATGTGGGAAGTTACGGGCCCAGCGCTGGAGGGACCTGGGGTTTTCCAGCACAGGTGAAGAGCTCAGGACCGTAAGGTCATGAAGAACTGGAACATGTGGCCTCACAGGCCTCCCGCCAACGCCCTGGAAACCCGGTGCCCAGCAATGCACGTAACTTTGCCCTCCCGCTGGCCGAGACCGAATATGTCTTAGGACACCACTCCTCTCTGTTCTTCTGTTTAGCTGATGGCGCTATGAAAACCGAACCCTTGTTCTTTTCTTCTTTACTCTTAAGTCTTTTCTTTGACTTCTGGGAAACTCAGGATCACATCCTGGGCCCATTGGTTGCCCCTCCCTTTATCACTGGTTTTCTTTTACTTGTACCTCTTATTTTTCTTTTCCATTTTGATAATTTTATTGCACTTGAGCCTTTTATTGTAAGATACATTGAACTTATTCTGGAAGTTAGAAGGGTATATAAATTGGGGCTAAATAAAACTCTCTTTGTTGCCGAAGAAATCTTTTCATACCTTGGAAAGTCATTTTCTTAAGTTAAGCTAAGCATTCAGTTTTTAGAGACATACACAGGTAGGATTAATAAAGGTGGCTCCTCCCCCAAGCCAGGTCAGTCAATGAATACCTAATGTTGCAATTCCAAATTGCTTTCTATATCTTTTATTTTACTTGCTCTTCCTACCGTGCTGTGAGATAAAGTGGTGATTACTATTCTACCCATTTTTCAGATGATAAAACTGAGACCCAGAAAAGTTAAGTGACGCGTCCCATGTCATTGGATCAGGACTTGTACGATGGCCCTGCCCTCTTTTCTCTGCTGCCCTGTGGATCGCAGAAGTGACAGGGACCCTCTGCCAGATTCTCTTTGTGTGCCAATACCTGCTGTGGCCACGCAGCCACCTTACCTTCCGTGGCCGTAGCTTTCAGGAGCGTGATACATGAAGACGTTTCCTTGGGCTCTCCTCGCCCAGTGTCTGGCCATGTCGATCACGGGGCAGATGATAAAGTAGTCCCTAGTGAGAGGAGGACAGAGGATTAGGCCTCGCTCTGCACAGCTCTACGGACACCAGTGCTGGTGAAGGCTTCTTCCAGGCAAGGGCCCTGGGCCACCAGCCGCTCTGCATAGGCCTGCAGAGAACAACACCCGCTCTGCGCACCCTCCAGCTTTCCTCTTGCCCCTGTTGGCCCCCCGGCGGGCACACGGTCCAGCCTGCTTCATGGACGGCCATGCTCACACACTACGTCCATACGATGCATTGCAGGGTCAAGAGACCCATGGGACAAACATCTTCCCAGGACATCAATTTTACTCAGACTTGGGAGCAAAACATTTTATAGTAAAATGAATATAATATACTATGAAGCTGAACATAAAATAAGTGTGCATTCTGAAGGAAGACGGATACCGCAGGGATGTTTCAGGTGTGTGACACCTTTAGACCAGTGGCTCTCAGCTGGGATGCCTCCACACTCCAGAAGATGTTTGGCAATGTCTGGGGGACACTTTTGGTTGTCACAGCTGGGAGTGGAAGGTTTTTACTGGCACCTAGTGGGAAGGGGCCAGGGATGCTGCTAAACATCCTATAATGCACCGGACAGACCCCACAGCAAAGAATTATCCAGCCCCCAGTGTCAACGGTGAGGGGGCTGAGAGCCTTGCTTTAGATCCCCAAAGCTCCACACCCATTCCCCCTCTGGGGGTGATGTGAATAAATCTCAGAAGCACCCGCTTTCAGCAGCGGGGTCCTGCGTGTGGTCCTGCACTAGCTGCGTGCCCAGAGGCAGGCAGGCGTGGCTAGAATCAGGCCGAATTTGGTTGGTCTGGGGCCACCAGGTTTTGAATCCCACTCAGCATCCCTGCGTCTCCTTGATGCTGAGAAATGGGGCCCAAGGGCCTGACCCTGCAGAGATTCTGACAATCCCCATAAAAGTCCATCACTGAGGAGGGCTTCCTACCCCTCTTCTGGCGACTAAGACCTGCACCTCCAGGGTTTACAGGAAAGGCTCTCATAGAGGGTGGGGCTTGTGGGAGGGTCTGGAAGGGCAGATGAAGGCAGCCCTCTTTACCTCATGGTCCCTTGAGGAGCGGTGAGCAGGACGGGGGTGGGAGCAGACCTACAGAGCGTTCCACCCTGGCGGCGCTGTGGATGGGCCTTGCCGAGGAGACTGGAGGCAGGGAGGCCTGTGGAGGCTGTGGCCTCAGTCTGGCCAGGAGAGAATGGGGACCTGGCCTAAGGGAGGAATGGAGTCCACCTCCTCAGTGAAGCCTTTTTTGGTTACCTGCTCTCCTTCAGACCTCTGCTCTTGCCCCTGTTCACAGATTGTCCTCAAAGACAGTTACAGGCAACGTTGGGGCAAGAATGAACATAGGTTTCTGAACTCTAGCCTTGAGCTCTTTCTACAACATTGATCTAAGCCAGTCCCGACTTGGCTGTGAGCCTCTCAGGGTCCAGGATTTGGACATCTGTGAGTTCTTCAGGTCCAGTCTGGGGCTGGGCCTCCAGGAATAGGCGTTGGCCATTTTGTTCAAAGCTGAGCTCTCCGTTAGAAGGAAAATTAGAGCCTTCCTGGTCCCCAAGATCCCAGGGGGTGGTACAAAGTTTTATTCTGAGGTAGTGACCCTCGGATTGGAAACCACAGACTCCTGGGAGGAATGACCAAGCAGGACAGTGGGCCTCAACATCCTTCAGTCCGTCTCTTCTCAACAGAGTCAAGTTCAGCAGAGGCCTCTGAGCCTTGACAGTGGCTCTGTCCCCGGGGACAAAGAGCAAAGAGCCAGCGTGGGCCTCCCTCCCCGAGGACAGGAAAGAAGTTACAGGACGCAGAGGCCACCTAACCGCACTCTCCTGGCTTGGAGGGGGGCCTGTCAGGGAAACAGAACATGTCAAGAGGCCCGTGAGGAGCTCAAAGGTGACACGAGAGCTGGAGTCCCCACTGCGGTCTCATCCCAGGGGGCTCTGCAGACAGAGAGAACTGGAATCCTGGCTATCTCTTTTTTTTTTTTTTTTTTGCGGTACGCAGGCCTCTCACTGTTGCGGCCTCTCCCGTTGCGGAGCACAGCCTCCAGATGCGCAGGCTCAGCGGCCACGGCTCACAGGCCCAGCCGCCCTGCGGCACGTGGGATCTTCCCAGACCGGGGCACGAACCCCGCGTCCCCTGCATCGGCAGGCGGACTCTCAACCACCGCGCCACCAGGGAAGACCACTGGCTGTCTCTTGATGGTACTGAGAGGGACATTCTGGGGATGGCAGAGCCTGTGATGGGTGGAGGCACCCACTAACCACTCTTGGGTTGGGGGCCCTGGGCAGACTTTCCCAGGGAAGGAAGCTTGAAGCAGTGAACTTGAGCAACAAGACCCATAAGCAGTGAGGGCAGAAGCAGCAGCCCCCCCACCCCCCACACCGGGAAGGGGATGCACGGCTTCAGGAGCCCTGGGTCTTCTGTTCTGGTTGTGACATCAGGCACAAACCTTCCCTTGTCTAGGCCTCCATTTCGTGTGGAAGGTGAACTCCCACCTGGGGGAGTCTTGAAAAATACCAATGCTTACGAGGCCTGGGCTCTAGCCACCCTTGGAGGTCTCCTCGCGCTGTTCTCAAGGGCAGCAGGGGTCCAGGTACTGGGCGGGAGGTGGGGTCCTCTCTGCTGGACTGCCCCCCACCTGCTCTGCATCCACACAAGCTGAGCACAGCTTCTCGGTTCAGGGCATATCCAAGCAGGCACCCTCTGATGCGCGAGCACCACGGAGGGGAGGGGTGGGTCACCCCTCGTGTCTCCCACTGGTGGGCAGGCAGCCCGCGTTGTGGACTGAATGACCGACACAGATGAAGCAGCAACGCTAGGCCCCGGTTCTCCTGGGGGATCTGAGCGTTCCCACGGCCTCGGGGAGGCGGAGGCAGGACGGCGCTCCCAGGCGGCTCACCTTGTGGCCGCCTCCAGGGCGCGGGAGAAGGCGGCGTAGTCATCTGCGTGGTGCTCCAGGGAGTAGTACCATGTCGCCGCAGCCTGCACGCGCTCGTCCGCCGCCTCGCCGCCCAGAGAATTCTGCAGCGCCTGGTAAAAGGCTGTTTTGCTACTGGTCCGGCCTTGACTTTCCTCAAATTGCTTAAAAGAAAATATATGGAAATTCCCCAGTCAGATTCTGAAAGGCCCGACTGAGCGTAGCTCAAGCCCTTGGTCTAGAATTCTCTCTCTCGGAGGCAGTGGAAGATGGCGAGAAGTACGTGGGAGCTGCAGCCGGACTGCCTGGTGGGAATACCAGCTCTGCCTCTTTCCAGCTGTGTGGCCTTAAACAAGCACCTCTACCCTTCTGTGCCTGCCTGAAGGTGGACACAGTGGAGCCCCCAAGCAGGGTGGTGGTGAGGGTTAAAAGGGTTCATACACGTGAAGCCCTGAAAATGGCGCCTGGTGCCTAATAAGTGCTCACTGAACACAACAACAGCCTTTGTTGCAGGCTGATCACGGGTCTCACGTGTGCTTGTGCACTTGACTCTCTCAGCCAGCTTATCACCTGGTTTTGTTAGGAGAGCTAACTTCAGTCGCATTCACTGACTCAAGCATTCAACGTAGGGACACTGTCTGTACCCTTTTCTACTGATAGACACACTCTTGGTCCAGGGCCAGTGGCTTGCTAGGCCTGGGAAACAGCCCTGAACGTGCTAATCAAGCTCCCTGCTCTCAAGGGCCTTGCGTTCTAGTGGGCGGAGACGGAAAATAAGCAAAGAGTTGGGCAGTTCGTCCGGGACAGGTGCTATGAAGAGAAACGGAGCAGGGTGAAGGGTGGGCAGGGAAGGCAGGGAGCTCTCTGGGCTGTGTGTCCAGATGGAGATAACTCTTTCTCCCTCCCTCCCTCCCTCCTTTCCTTCCTTCCTTCTTTCCTCCTTTTTCTTTCTTCCTCACTCTCTTTTTTCTCTCTTCTTTTTAAGATTTATTTTGAAATCGCGGTAACGTTGGCTTATGACATTATGTAAGCTTGATGTGTCCAACATTCCGTTCCTACTTCTGTGTACCCTACAGCACACTCACCACCAAAGGTTTAGTTTCCGTCTGGTCAAGCACGCTTGAGCCAGTAAATGAAACTGAAGTTAATCCCTTTTACCCATTTTTGCCCTCTCCCCAACCCTCCTGCCCTGGTCACCACTACTCTGTAGCTACGTGTTTATTTTTGCTTGGTTTGGTTTGTTCATTTGTTTGTTTCCCATATGAGTGAAATCATATGGTATTTGTCTTCCTCCTCTTTCCTCCTTCCTTTCTTATCCTGTCTGCCTGGGAGACTCTGGGTAGGCCATGTCCTCCCCTCAGGACTCAGTTTCTTCATTTCTGAAGACAAGGGGCGGAGGGACTGTCAGTGACACAGCTCTGGCATAGGAGAGCCAGATCCCTTGGCCCTTGTACGGTCCTAGGATGTGTGTTTACCTATTTCTAGGCTCTTATTTCAACACTGACATGTGCTTATCCGGATATCCTGACATGTTTAACTTGTTTTTCTAAACATTACCAAGCACACAGGAACTGTGATTAGAACTCAAGGAGTGGGTATGATCAGTAAGCGATCCCTTCCATCTGAGACACCCTTTCAGCCCATCCTGGGGTCCTGGGTTGGACTGCCTTCAGCCTGGCTCACCAAGAGGCTGGAGCAGTGGCTGGAATCACTGATCAGAGGCACGTCTGCTGGTGGCCACACACCAGCTTCAGGAGAGACGAGGAAAGGAGACAGGGAGTGGTGCACAAAAAGGGCTTCATTTGAATTCTAACTATATTCTATCTATCTATCTTCGGTATCTATCTATAATGGGTTATTTCTTGGAAAAAGATCTGAAGCAAATGTGGCAAAATGTTAATATCTGTTAAATCTGAATAGTGATGTTTCTTATATCAGCGTTTTTTACATCAAATATTTCTGACCATGATCTATAATAAAAAAGACATTTTATACATGCAGAATTCACACACACACACACACACACTCACACTCAATGCCTGTAGTAACGTTCACGAATAACATTCATACTCATTGCTGTTAACATACATGATATATCTGATAGTTTCCATTCTATTCTAGTCTAGTCTAATCTAGTCTATTAAAAAATGCCTGCCTGAAATCTATTTAATTGACTTCACAGCCTACTAATAGTTTAGGTGGAAACCTGCATTATGTTATTCTCTGTTCTTTTCTGAGTTTTTGGAATATTTTATCACAAAAATTATATCAGTCACCATTCGCATAACTCCAATTGTCAAACATTTAGCACGTGTATTTCACTGAAGTATCAAAATCACCATATGAGTTGGGCAGTTGCATAGAAGCACTGCCAAATTCCAATGAAACCTGCATATAAGGGGCTTAGCACAGCTCTGGGCACACACGGTCAGTAGCGGTGAGCGATTACTATTGCCCTGTCCCAGGCGCAGGCAGGGGCCCCTGGGGTGCTTCAAGATGCTGTGCAGAATCCCCAGGTGCTGTTATTGTCAGTTTAACGCCTAGTGTTCCAGAACTACCAAGCAGCAGAGGGGCACACAGGGCTCTAGCAGGTGCCCAGGAAATAAGTGTTGGACAAATGAATGGAAGAGACACTGACCTTCATAGAGACAACAAAGGTGAGGCTGCAAGTCCAAAGTCAAACCTCCTAGATTCAAATCCCAGAGCTAGAAAGACCTGGGCTTGGATGCCAGCTTTGCCATGTATTAGCTATGTGACCTTGGGCAACTTACTGAATCCCTCTCTCTGCCTTTGTCTTCTCGTCTGTACAATGAGCACAATAATATTACCCTCTTCATAAAACTGTCCTGACACCTACACACTGTTAGCGTGATGTCGGCGGCTAGGTGTCTGCAGCTCAGCTGGCCCAGGGCAGCCCATGCTTTAGAGCCAGGCCTGATCCAGGCTGGTCCCACTGGCTGTGGGTCCAGATCCCTGGGAACTCCTCTTCCGGATCACTGCTAGAAAATGACTGACCTCACCCAGAGGACAGAGCCTCCTTCATGGGTGCTGCGGAAACCCTTTCTACAAGAGGGTACCTTTTAGGAGCAGCAGGGCACCAAGCCCTGGGCCTTGCTAGAAGTACCTCCAACAATCTGAACAATTCCATGGCTAGAATGCTAAAGGGAGGGGCCCAGGTTCTGCTTGCACAAGGTTGCAGTTCGTTTCCCCTTCTAAGGGGATCTGAGCCCCTGAGAGAAGCTGGGCCGTGGCTGCATCCACAGGATCTGAGCCTCCCGGGCGCGTGTGGGGATGCGAAGGGGCCTGTGTTCAGGAAGACCCAGGTCTCTTCCTTCTTGGCGAGGACAGAAGCACAGATGCTGTTGCTGGTTTAATTAGAGAGGCAGCGGGAGGGATGTGGCTACCACATGACTGCCAAGCCAGGGCTGAAGCCACAAGCTGTAATGACAGGCAAGACGTGCCTCAGAGGCGGGTTTGCTGGGCCTGGGTTCATTAAGGGCCATTAAGAATTGGCACAGGTGCGGTGTGCAGTTTTAAAGGACCGCCCTTAACACCTCCCATAGAAAAGTCTGAGCCCTGGGAAACATTTAGCGACCGTAGAGGGGTCCACAGTCACCTTGGATGCCTGTGACCTAGGGGACTGAGTGTGGGGTTTGGACCTGGCTCCGCAGGCAACCTCAGAAGACTCACTGCTGGTGAGTAAGTTCGTTCACAGAATACCCCTCTTGTGCCTGGGGCTGACGTTAGAATCAAAAGAAAATTATTATCAAATGGGTGACAGGAAATATTACTTCCCTCTCCCCTCTGGTTAGTAAATTATTAAAAGTAGGTGTTCTTGCGTTCACCCCAAGTTTGAGAAACAAGATGGCAGCCACGTTGCTGCAGGGTCTTTATCGTCAAGTCACTGTTCAGTCAACACATTTCTGTCAAGCGCCTGCATGTGCCAGGAGCAGCTCCAGGCATCCGGGGTACATCTGGGAACCATACAGGCCAAGTTCTTGGCCCTTTGGGGGCTTTTAGTCGAGTCTGGGGGAGCGATGGCACAGGACAAATCTTTGTAACAGAGGAGGCTCAGTGGTGATCAGCACACTGTGACACAAGCGAACGCGCAGGGTTGGGGAGGGCACAGGGTGCTGGCCGGCAAGGGCTGAAATCGTAAATGGGCTCGTGAGATGGGCCTCGGACCTCATGGAGGGCAGCGGAGCTGAGACTGGAGGGAAGCGGGTGCTGGGTGTGGGCTCTGCAGGGCCCCAGGAGGGAGCCTGGGGGCTGCTGCTTCTTACTGCCTCTCTTCCGCCACGCGGGCCCCATGAGGCTGCTCGGAACCCCGAGGTGACCCTCGGAGCTCTCCAGACACCCGCACCATCCTCTGCTCTCAGGGACACGGCCCATCCAGAAGCTCTTCCCGAATCCCCTCCCTCTTCTTGGACCAAGGGACACTGCTGCCCTCTGAGGCTGATGCCTCACTGCCCAGCGCTCTAGGGACCCTCCCCTCTGCTTGTTCAGCGACGGCACTGGGTAAACCTCCCCCCTCTTAGAACCTGCAATGTGCAACTCTCCGTGACTCCTATCCGCACCCAGAATGAAACGCCAGCCAAGGTGTCTGTCTGCCCACCTGGGCTTTCCCAGCGCAGGGAATTCACCCCTCACCCCACAGCTCCCTGGCCCCTCCAATCCCCCACCTCCATGCTCACCAAGGTCACTGATGCTCAGCACCAACGCTGGCACTGCTCACCATCCCAGCCTGGGGCTCTTTCTTGCCTGGACTTGGTGGCCCTCCCCATCTCCTTTTCCATAAAATTCTCCATCTTGGGCTCATTTCTGAACCTCCCCGCCACCTGGCTGTCTTGCTAACTTTAAATGCCGATGTCCCCCCCCCCGCCAGTTGCCACCCCTGCCCTTTCTCATCCCCTTCCGTCCACACACGCTCATGAGGTGGTACCATTTCCTCCCTTTGTTTCGACAGTGATCTGTAAATTGACGATTCCTAAATCTCTCTCCAGCCTACGTGTGCTTCCTCACCTCCAGAACATTCTTCCCCTCCTGTTTTCCTAACCTCAGTGATGAAGACCAGTACCCAGCGACCTGATTAGAAAAGAGATGTTTCCCTCCTCCTCTCTTTCCCGTCCTGGGGCAGAAACACTGACAATGTTCTCAGGGGAGTGGGGACTGGAGGAGGAGTGCTTTGTACACGGAAGATAGTTAAATAACTTTCGTACACTGATTACTCTTGATGTTACGCAAAATGGTTATGACTTCGTAAGTCTGAGAAGAGGGAGACCTGGGGCAGCGTCTCCAAAGGCAATCGGGTGAACTGTGAAAGGATGAATGAATGAACTTATGGCCCCAGAATTCTCCAGAGCTCTGAGGTAGGTGGAGACACAAATACTCTTTCATTTAATGGGCATAAATGAAAGACATACAGTTGGCCAGCAACTGAGGATTTGAAATGAACATGACTCAGATCTTGCTGTGGGGCAGCCTGGTAAGGTCGCAGAGGTAATGTGGCAATGAGTGAAGTGGTCATGAAACCTGGCTGAGGGTTGGTGTCCAGGGGAGATGGAGGTACAGTGGAAAGAGGGTGAGTTTGGGAAGCGCATGACCGCTTCCTCACTCTCCCCTCAGCCTACTCTGATCAGTCAGGCCTTCCACCAACCCCACTGAAGTGGCCCTTACCAAGGGCGTCCAGGACCTACGTGCTGTCAGGTCCAGGGGTCAGATCTCTGCGCTCAACTCACACCACTTCCAATGACATTGTACACTTGATCTCGGCTTCCTGTCAGAGAAACGTTCTGTGCTTGGCTTTCTGTGACGTCATAGTTTCCTGGTTTTCCTCCAAATCCATATCTATAGCTCTGAACTCTGTCTTGAACTCCCAACTCATCCACCCAGCTGCCGATCTAAGATATATCCCAAATCTGGGCATTTCTCACCATTACCACGTCTTTAACCGTAATTTAACCCGCCAGCTTGCTCCCCGGACCTCGCGGTGGGCCCCAGTCTGGTCTCTACTTCTTTTGTTACCCTTCCGTAGTCAATTTTCCATAGAGCTGCCAGAATGCTCCTTAGAAAGGTGAATCAGCAGCATAGGTGATTTGCAATGTTTCACCTGTATGGTAAAACTATTTTAAAAACTAATAATAAAGTGAATTTTCCTGATTACTAAAAATAAAGAAAAAAAAGATGAATCAGTACGATCACTCTCTAACTTAAAACTTTCTGGCGACTGCCCCCCTGCAAGTAGAATAAGTCACTTTTCTGATGACCTAACAGGTCCCTGCAACACATCTGTCTTCCTCTCCTACAGCTTCCTCCATCATCCGCTGGGTTTCCCAGCACCTGGCCTTCTGTGTCCCCCAAACCAGCGCTGCCTCAGCCCTTTGCACTGGCCCCTCGCCTCACTCGCCCCACAGCTGGCCCTTCTCATCACTCAGAACCGGAAGCCACCTCCCTGAACTCCGTACGAAAGTGCTTTCCCCCGTTGCATCACTTCCCCGCACCCCCCCACCCTGCCCCGTTACCGTTACACTTTTCTTCAGAGCACTCTTCAAGATCTGAAACTCTTACTTTCTCTGCTTACGCATCCCTGTCTGTGTCCTCTCCCGAGACCAGAAACTGCATGAGCCAGGAGCCTTATCTGCTCGGGTTACAACTTTCCCCTCAGCCTGGAGGAGAGCCCTCAACGAGTATGTGTTGGCTGCATGCACGAATCAACTCGGGACCGCTCCTGCCCCGACCACTGGGTGTAGACGTGACGGGACAAGGGGCCAACCTCTCCACCATCCAGCAGGCCCGGTGTCCAGACCCCACCATCGCTGCAGGGGCACACGATAAAATGTTCCTTTTAATTTAAAATCAGAAGAAAAAATAAATATGATAATAATGGATATATAAGAATGAATCCAGCCTACATTCATCTTTTACCTGCACAGTCAGAAAATACTTTTACTGTTTTGGGGGGACGAGTCAACCCCGCCGATCCCTGGCTTCCTCTGCACTGAGAATGATAATCTCACGCATCAGGGCCGGGGGACACTTAGATGAGGTGCCGTGTGTGCGTGACGACTCTGAGGGCTGGGTGGCTACAGCGTTGGCGTGGAGGGGTCCCAGTGTGGTTCCCAGGGGTTGGGCACTGTCTCCTTCACCTAGAAGTCCTCTCATAACTGCAGGGCTGGTCACCCTGTGCCCATTCAAAGCCTAAAGAGAAGGCAGCTCCGACTGGTTAGGCAACCTGCCTGAATTGCATGGCTAAAGCAAGGAATTGTGACCCATTTTTCTGATTCCAGGTCCTGGGCTCTCCAGAGAGGCTCACGATGCCCAGGGTTGGGATCCTCGCACCACCCCACCCCAAAGGGCTGGGGAATTCGGTGCAGCAGCCCCTCTCCGCAGGAAATCCATGTACTTCCCTGGGACTCCTGTACCATCCTCTGCTATAATCTGTCACCAAAGGCTTGATTTTCCCAGGCTGGAGCTCGTGCCAGCGCCTGGGGCTGCCAGGTGCCACTTTCCAACTCTCAGGCGGGCTGTGCTCCCCCCTCCCTACTCTCCACAGGGCCCCCATCCCACCTGCTCCTGGATGAGGCCAATTCCTGGCCACGATCAGGGGCACCTCAGCGGCATCGATTCTGATTTTTCTCGCCTTCCTTGGAGATGCTTGTGCTTTGGAGGGGAAGGCAACGCATTGCCTCTTGGAACAAATCTGCTTTTGATCATGCAAATTAATGCCCGGTTAATGTAGGCAGACTGTCAGTTTCACCAGTTAGGGAGAGAGAGAGAGAGAGAGAGAGAGAGAGAGAGAGCGGGAGAGAGAAGAGAGGGAAAAATCCCCACCACGGCAACTGATGAAGAATTCTAACAGAACTTCAGAAAATAAGATCGTTCGTTCTCTGCGAACAGAGCCTTTCCAGGCATCTCAGGCAGCGCTGATGTTCCACGGGTATGTGGTTAACTTTGCTGGTGTCATTAAGACTCCTTGGGTGGGCCATAGATGGCTTGGGGTGGTAAGTGGGTGAGGGTCTTCACATGGAATCTCTGGAAGCCCTACCCAACCTCTTTGGGCTGTGGGAAATTAGTGGGTCTCCGCTGATGTGATGGACGGGTGAGTCCGGGGGCTCACTTGGGGTGGGAGGGACGTCTACCCCTCCTGTGACTTCCCCCAGGGAGCTGGATGGTGTGTGTTTGTGGGTTGGGCTCTGCATGGTACTGATGCAGGGTGGCATGAGGAGAAAGCATGTGTGTGCATCTGCCATGATTTGGAAAATTGGCTCAGGTCAGGCGAGGTGATTTAGTGATTGTGCGTCCTTTGTATTCCTGCTTTCTCAGGATTATTCTCTGGATTGGGGACAATAGCTTTGGATACTGACCATAGTAGTACAGTTAAAGAACTAAGTGAAAAACTAATATTTATCGAGCACATGGTATTTGCCAGACATTGCTGCATGTGTGATTTCTTTCAATATCTTTATGAGGATATGTACTAATAATCTCCCGATTTTACAGATAGGGAAACTGAGGCTCAGGCTCTGGAGAACTCAAATACCCCTGATTACAATCCATGGACACCCAGGGAACTCTCCCCGCTCTGTTGACAGACAGCTGGGGGAACAGGGTCCTGGTCAGTTCCTTCGTCACTGGGTCACTACTGCTGGCAGTGCCACTATGGGTCCAGTGACCCCACCCCCCACCCCTCTTCCCTAACTGCCCTGAGGTCCTACAGGAGGACGACCATCTCTCCAAATAGTATGTATCAAACTGCATTTTAGTTACTTACTTTTGCCCATTTTCTATTTTGTTACTCGACTGAGCTCCCCGAGGGCAGGAATTTAATTTGAATCGATGCCCCCAGACACCTAGCACAGCATCTGGCACATAGGAAGTGACCTTGTGAAGTGTCCCCATGACTGAATGAACAGGTCTCTGTGTTGGGAAAACCCACTTGAGACCCTGTTCTAGGCGGATGTGGAAATCTTCTACAGTTGGTATGTCCTGCTTCTCAGCACAGACAGGGTGGGAAGGGCTCAGCCCATATGGATGGACAGAGGATTCGGGAAAGGAATCGCTGGGATGGAGGCCCTCAGGAATGTGCCATCCTGGGATTCTCCTTGGCTAATGGCAGCTGGACTCAGGTGCTATGGAGCCTTCCAGGGGGAAATGGAGAAACCCACAACCCAATGCTGAATACAGGTCACGAGCAGGCTGAGGAAGGGAAGGCGCCCCGGAGGGCACGAGTGAGCAGAATGCTTGGAAATAAAAGAGAAACTTCAATACCGCCTCCAGAGGGCAGCTGGTAGCTCGGTTCCCACTTGGGTGTCCAGGCTACTCCATGGCATTTCTGTACTGGGCATGATTCTGAGGATTATTCCTCTGGGCTATGCACTGGCTGTAGGGTGTGGTAGGTGGTGCTAGTGCATTTCCATCCCTGTCCTAGAGTTTAGCACACAAAGCACCCCCAACTGGAGCCAGAGGACCTTCAGTGGAGACTTGGCTTTGCAAATGACTAGCTAGTAGACCTTGGGACAATCATTAAACCTCTCGAAACCTATTTCTTCCTCAGTACAATGGTGTTAAATGTTGGTTCGTGGGTATGGAGCTCACAGCCTTATGGCTGAGATAAAAGAAGAATGTGGGTGGAACTGCAAAGCCCTTTGCACCGAGGGGCCCTGATACTAGCTGGGTTTGTGCTCACCCAGCATGCTGTCATTGTTGGACGACAAACTCGTGGAGGGAAGGCCTGGCTTTTCCCAGAGGGCTGGGATGGAAAAAGGGTGCCTTTGGAGTTGAATTCTGGCTTCTCTCTGAACTGGTTTCCCATCTGAGCATTAGTGATAATAATCCCTGATTCATAGGGTCGTTTGGGAATAAATTATCTCCTTGAAGACTCCTAGGTCAGATCCATAATTTCATTCTTTCCATTGAATAAAGATTCATTGAGCGCTTACTGCGTGCCAGCCACTTTTGTAGGCACCAGAGATATAGCAGAAAGCAAAACAGGTAAAGTCTCGGAGCTCACGGGGCTCACATTCTAGAGGAGGAAGAAATAGAGTAGACAAATATAGAACATGTCAAGGGGAACAAGTGCTGAAGACAGGGAGCAGGATAAAGGGGAGAGAGGATGCTGGGGGTGTGGATGCCTTTTCCACCAGAGTGGTCCGGGACGTTCTCTCCAAAGAAGCAGACCCTGAAGGAAGTGAGGGAATGAGTTACCTGGGGAAGAACATTCTAGAAGGGGGAAGAGAAAGTGCCAAACCCTAAGGTGGGAGTGTGCTCGGCAGATTTGAGGAACACCATAGGGACCAGTTAGGCTGAAGCACAGTCAGTGGGAGGAGGCGGGCAACAGGAGATGAGGTCAGAGGGCAAATAGTGGTCACATCAGATAGTGGGCGTTAAGGACTGTGGCTTTTCCTCTGCATGAGCTGAGGCCACTGGACGGCTTTAAGAAGAGGAGTGGGGGCTTCCCTGGTGGCGCAGTGGTTGAGAGTCCACCTGCCGATGCAGGGGACGCAGGTTCGTGCCCCGGTCCGGGAAGATCCCACATGCCGCGGAGCGGCTGGGCGCGTGAGCCATGGCCGCTGAGCCTGCGCTTCCGGAGCCTGTGCTCCGCAACGGGAGAGGCCGCAACAGTGAGAGGACCCCGTACAGAAAAAAAAAAAAAAAAAAAAAAAAAAAAAAAAAAAAAAAAAAAAAAAAAAAAAAAAAAAAAAAAAAAAAAAAAAAAAAAGAAGAGGAGTGACATGATCTGACTTACACTGTAAAGGGATTACTCCAGCCCCTGTGGTTCTCATAGAGCAAAGGGGGCAAAGCCAGAAGCAGGGAGATGGTTGGGGGCCATTGCAAAACTCCCGGAGAAAGATGACGGCAAGGATCAGGGTGATGGCAGAAGAGGTGGGGAGAGGGGGTTGGAAACATCTTGAAGATAGAAGTGCTGATGGAATTCTGGTAGGCAGAGAGAGAGGTTGGAGTCTGGGTTGCTGTTTATTGAGATGGTGAAGACAGCGGGGGCATAAGCTGGTTGGGGGTGGGGACATAAGTGGAATCAGCAGTTCATTTTGGCTGTGTTAAGAGTGAGAAGCGATGAGACATCTAAGAGAAGACGTCAAGTAGACCCTGCGCTAACCCAGTCTAGAGTTCAAGGGAAAAGCCCAGGCAGGAGGTATAGAGTGGGGCTGGAGGTACACGTTCAGGAGATGCCGGCATGTAATGGCACTGCAAGTGTGGACTTGGCCTCAAACCTGACTGTTACTGCATCCCTCCTTCTCCCAATTCTCCACAGCAGTCAGCACCCAGGTGGGCTCCCAGCGGGATGCAGGCTCACAGGAACCACCCAACGACTGCACTAGCGCCTGTTCAAAGGCGAATAAACGGAGAAGGGAATAGTCAGCCGGTTCCCTATTCTGGCACCTGAACTTGAGGGCACACTCTCCTACCCACCTCCTGGTACAGGCAGTGAGCTCTGTCAGCAGACACGATCTTTCTTTGCAAGTGGACCAAGGAGACATCTCCTTGAAAGCCTCAGAGGGAAACTCAATGCATTGCTGAGGAGGGCTTCCAGTCCTCTGGATGCAGGCTCCCTGCTGGAGGGGGTTCAGAAATTCAGGGCAGAGTTGGAAAACTCCCGAGATGCTACTGGGAGAGGACCAGGAAACACCAAGGCAGCCGCAGACAATCCTCTTACAATGGGTTGGCATCACCCGAAAATATAAACTTGAGCTGCCCTATGGTCAACCCCAGCACCAAGACTGCCAATAAAAGCTCCCCTCCTCCCAGCCCCGATGGATGGCTCTTCCACTGGGGGTGGGAGGAGTATAGGAACTTGCTGCTGGGGCCTGCTTCTAGGATGATTCCCCAGGCCCCTGGGAATGTAGTTCTTCCTCTCTCTCTAAGGTCGGAGATGGTTGGGATGCATTTCCAGCGCATGGTCCAAAGAATCAGAGCTGTGAGGATACAGTGTCTTCTGCACAAAGATTTCCACATCCTCCCCTAACGGGCAGTGTGGAATGAGGTGTTGCATGGAAGAGGATCCAGGGCCGATGGCCATGTCTTTCCGTGCTGCCCATGCTGTAGGGCATCGTCTCTCTCGGGCAGCACGCAGAGTGCAGCACAGATGTAAGGACGTTCGTTTCTTTCTCTTGCTTTATAATTCTTTGTTTTTGTGAATCTTTTATAACGCTTAGTATAAGAGGACTCATGTATATAATTTATACTCAAATGACTGGGCTTACTATTTTTTAACTGATGATGGGCTTGTTCAGAGTAGTGGGAATTTGAAGACCCACTACTTTAGAGAAGAAAAGCCCAGGGCTAGTGGTGAAGAGTGGCATTGTTTCAGTGTTTCTTGAGTGTTAGTCTGGTTCAGTAATCAAGTTGCAGCCACTTGAAGTAAAGGGCTGAGTCATACATGGGTGCTCGGCAGAAAAATGTAGAGATGGACCAGGGGCAAAAGTTCCTTCTCCACGGCTGTGAGTCAACAGGATGGAAGCTGTTAGTGACCTAAGCTCCGCTCTATGTCACCCCCAATACACACACACACACACAATGCTATTTATACATATACACATATATGCACACATATATGCCTATGTGATGTATTCATATGTATATTAGTAATGTTAGTAATATTAAATTCATAGTATTCCTTTTCACATTGCCACACCTCCTGGGATAGCCCACGTTAATTGCTTGTTGTGTATCTTTCTGCAGCACTATGCTTTCACACAGAAATAAATACCATTATACACATTTACACACTTATACACAGGTTGGTTGTTTTTTAAATATATGAATGCTACCTTAATTTCACATTCCTCTGCATTCTGATTTTTTTTGTTTTCCATTTAACAACATATCACAGGCATCCTCAAGCCAGGAGAAATGTATCTGGTTCATTCTTTTCACCGTCTGCATCATATTCAATAGTTCATCATATTCAATAGTGTGTATCTTCATCTAGTCAACCATTTCCCTGTTCATAGACATTTGAGTTGCTTTCAGTGTTTTTGCCACAGTAATTAATGCTGTGATTAATACCCTTGTATATATCTCATGTCAAAGTGGTGCTTTTATTGCTGTAAGATAGATTCCCCTAAGTGAGGTAGATTACCCAAGGGAATAGCATAATCCAAAGGATGCAAGACCCCATTTGGTCGCATTAACGATGCTTTTTTTGTTGTTATTAATTCCAACGATACTGCCTTATATTCAACAGAGCCAGACAGAGCCCTACGCTGAGTGTGTGTGTCCTCACCGTGTGTCATGTGCTGGGACTACCATCCCAGGCTGATGACCTAGAGGACCCATCAGGAGCAGCTTGACAAGGAGGGGTGGGCGGGCCAGGGGAGAGTGTGCTCGACCTCTTCCTGGGTGGCTGCATCCTGTGAGGAGTGATGGCCTCTCTGGTCTGAGCAGGAAGTGTCTGCTCAGGCAGATAAATGACCTCACAAGTCCCTCGCACTTTGCTATGTCTCCAACAAGCCACACAAAGCTGCTCTTGCCCTGTGCCTGGTCCACACTTTCCTGGGACGGCTGGGAAGCTCGGAAGCTTGGAAGGCTAGTGTTTGGGTTTCCCTGCCAGGACTCTCTTCATCCCCACGCCTCTCCTTCTCCCAGCCTCCGTGGGACAAGCATCTTTGGTGGAGCAGCAGTACCCACGGCCTGGATCCCTGAAGCTACAGAGCTCCTGGGTCAGCCCTGCTGGCAGTTTCCCATGGTGATTCATTCACAGCTGTAATTTGTGGATGTGTCTGTGTTGCTCACAACTCGGCAGGTGTCTTATTTCTGAATCCCACCCACCGCTACCACCTCCCAAACTTCTCATAGAGCCTTTGTACATGTAGTTTTTCAGCGATTGTTTTGAAAATAAGCAAGTAAGTCGATGACTCTTGACCAAGGTCAGACTTAGGTCCAGAGTCACTGGGCCGCACCCCGCAGGGCCCCCTGAGGCCTCCTCCCACCTACCTTCATGGCCTTGGCTCTGTTGATGAGCCCGTCATCCTGAGAACTCCCGATGAGCAGATCCACCTTCACCCGTGGAGCTCTCTGCAGTGCTCTGGCTGGAGCTTCTTGGAGGTACTGGCCATTGACCACAGGACCCCAGTAGTGGAAAGGGCCACTCACGGCCAGGAGCTGCATCAGGTGCAAGGGGGTGTCATGATTTATACGCACTTTGTCCTTTAACAAAATGGTACTGGAATAATCTGTTACGTTGCTTCACTTAATCGGGTCTTAACCATAATGAACACCAGTGCTGGTTATTCACCCAAAGCTCTACTGGGAAATAAGAGAAATGTGGCCAGACAACAGCCAGGCAGGACACCAGGCAACAGCGCCGGGAAGGTGAGTCTTGCTCCGAGCGGTGCTTGGTCCCTAGGGGAGCGTCCCAGAGCCTCCCCGCCAAAGTGACAACAGATCCACAGGGAGGAACGGGTAAGCCTGAGCCTGTGGTTGAGTGAGTGAAGCAAGAGATATTGATCGAGGAGGAGGTGGTGGCCAAAGGCAGGATATGACAGGGAAATCCATCAGCTTTAGCCATCATCCAATTAGCCCATATTTGGAGGAGCTGAGGATAACGATCTGCGCTGGGTCTGCAAGTCCAGGCTCATTGCCGAAGGGATTAAAGTGTCAGCTCAGATGACAAGTTATTCCTGCTAGAGTCCCCTTTGTTAATATCAGGGCCAGCCAGAGAGACTGGGGGCTGTGAGCGGGGTCTTTATAGGCTGGAGAAGGAAGCACACAACTGTCCTACCTAAGGGGGCATGTTGGCCTCGCTCCGCTGCAGCTGTGACCATAGTGCTCAGCACGTGTCACTGTGGCTTGACGGGGCACCACCAGGGTGCCAGCAAGACCCGTCACCTATGTCGCTTCGTTTTCTTTTCCTCCTCCATAAGGTTCCCATCATTATCCCCATCGTACAGATACAACCCGATGAGCAGAGAGATCTGCCGACCCTCGGGACCTGTGCTTGGTCCATTACATCCTGTAATGTGGCCACAGGGGATCTGGAAATATGCACTGAGTTCCAGCTGGTCACCAACCTACTGCGTGGCCTTGGGCGGGTCCTGTCTCCTTTCTGGCCTGGTTTCCATTTGTAAAAGATCAGAGGATGGGGCTTCCCTGGAGGTGCAGCGGTTGAGAGTCCGCCTGCCGATGCGGGGGACGCGGGTTCGTGCCCCGGTCCGGGAAGATCCCACGTGCCGCGGAGCGGCTGGGCCCGTGAGCCATGGCCGCTGAGCCTGCGCGTCCGGAGCCTGTGCTCCGCAACGGGAGAGGCCACAGCAGTGAGAGGCCCGCGTACCGCAAAAAAAAAAAAAAAAAAAGATCAGAGGTTGTCCCTCCCAACTCGCACACAAGTGCCCACCTTGGTCTGGGCGTCATTGAGGACACTGGCAGGCTCCTGGCGGAGGCAGGATACCATTTCTTGGATGGACGAGGTGGGGCAGCCAACCTCCTTTGCCAAAGCAGCTGCCTGCTGCCGAGCCTTCTCCGGCCTGATGACAGCGGCGGGGGAGAGCGCGGAGCCGCCCTGGAAGACAAAGCAGACTCAGGGCCCAAAGTCTAGATCACCTCCCGTCCTCTGCTCAGCCCAGAGACCTCAGGGCCTCATCAGGGCTCTGCACCTTTCTTCTAGGTATGGCAGTCCCAGGACCCTTCCCAGGATACCAACAGGCATCTAGGAAGTCAGAGCTGATCAATATTATATCAACATGCTGTGAGCTCTTGAGTGAGTCTCCCTAGGCCTCGGTTTCTCACCTGTGAAGTGAGAGCAGTGGACCGAGTGATCTTCAGTCTTGGCTATGAACTAAAGGTGTATATTGAGTCAAAGAGCTGAAGGTGGTTGAACAGGGACAAAGATCAGAACTGTCCTCTGAGAAGAGGACTCTGCAAAAGTGGATACCTCCCACCAGCACCTCCTGGGGGCTCCTTAAATAGCAAGCTTTCCTGGCTCAGTTAAGCCAGAGTTGGACTTTAAAATAGATGCCCACTTAAAGGTGATGGAAACACAGTCATTGTGAAAGTAAACTGTATCAGCAAGTCATTGTAAGTCTCCGTACAAATTTCAGGTCTCTGGGAGCATTTCCTCTCTAAGAATGCAGGTGGTGGTTACTGGGTTCTGGGAGATGGTTCTCCGGGCCTGGACTGTTGGTGGAACTGGGTCTTCTGCCAGGGGTGGAAGAGGTGAGCTGAGTGGGGTCTTGACCAGGGTAGGACCCCGGGGCCCATCCTCTGTGGGTCACCCCTTCCCTCCAGCTCAGACGCGGGCTACCGCCCACCATGGAATCAGGGACGGTCTGGGACTGGACTGCTGGCACCGCTACCGTTACTCGTGATGCTGCCACTAATAATAGTAGCAGAACGGCCATCGACTGGGGACTTAGACTATCTCGAGAGCTTCCGCCTTTTTATCTCATTGGATCCTCATAAGAGATGTGTATGTTAGAGGCTGTTACTGTCTCCATTTTATAAATAGGGAAAGAAAGAAATAGGGAAATTAAGTAGCTTGGCCAAGGCCAAAAATCTTATCAGAGGTGGAACCAGCCCGTGGCTTCAGACAGCTGGGCTCCAGAGTCTGCTGTGCTCCAGGACCTTGGGCAGAAGGTAGCAAGCTCTAGATCCATGACCAACCTCTGTAATGAGGGGCAGCTGGGCTGGAGAGTATTGGTCATGGGGCACTTACTGCTACCTGCCAGGTGGTCCCCCTCCCAAGAACTTTTTCTGCTTTGTCTCATGTAATCGTCACAACCAGAATACAAGGTAGGTACACCTGTCATCCCTGCCCTGTCGACAAGCAAACTAAGGCTCCAAGAGGAAAGGGAGAATCCTCACTTATCAAGTACCTAATATATACCAGGAGCTAGGAGCTTGGCAACCACAGTTTATAAGTACTTCATACGTATTAACTCAATAAATCCTCTCCACAACCCTGGGAGGTAAATATTATTTATGCCCTTATCTTAGAGAGGAGGAAAGTAAAGCACAGAGAGGTTCAGTATCTTGTCCAACGTCATACGGCTGGTGAGTGGCAGAGCCAGGACCCCAGTCTCAGCAGCCCACTCCTGGGCTGTGCTCTCAGCCCCACGTGATGCCATGTGTGTTTTCACACCCAGAACAAGATGGTGTGTCCAGGAGCTGAACTGCCCCCCTTGCTCCAATGTAAAGAGAACACTGATCTGGCTGACTCCGTGGTATATGTTTCCACTTTAGGCCCTACCCTGAGCTAAAAATACCAGCAACACAGAGCTCGGTTTCCTCATACGTGAAATGGGTTTACCAGCAGGTACGGCTCTCTCTGGGTCTTTGAGAGGGTCGTTGAGGTAATGCAGGTAGCATTCTGGAAACTGTAAAGTGCAGTGCCCACGCTCCCCTGGGTCATCGGTGCTCCTAACCACTGCGTAAAAGAGACAACAGACAGAGGTCCAGAGGGGAGGAAACTGATCCTCCTGAAAGCCTGCTGGGCGAGTTTCCTGGAATAGGGAGTACATTCCAGAGCTGTCCCCGGGAGGTCCCAGGGGTCTTCGTGCTTCAGGTCAGGACTGAGGGTCACGGGCAAAGCACGGGCGCCGCAATGCGAACAGGCTGCCCTGAGGGTAGACAGAGAGCTGAAGGCAGCACTGGGCCAAGCAGTTGCCCAGAGGGCAGGCAGCCCTCTGCCTGGGGCCTGGGACTGGGCCTGTCCACAAGGAGGGTCAAAGCTCCAAATCCCAGAGGCTAAATGCAGCGAATGCAGAAGCTCTGTGCTCCAGAACCGGCCCCAAGTCCACAGGCTGACTTCACACGTTCCTCAACACCTTTCCTCCTGGGCACCTTGACACAGAAGTATCCCTCCACGTGGTCCCTCTGGGGCGGCTGAGACGCCCAGGAATCACAAGACCCAACCTCGATGGAGCGTTTCTGTGCGTCCTCAGTATCCGGCAGATATTAACTTACTTAAGCCTCACTACCATCCCACGAGGCAGGGGGAATTATCACCCTATTTTCTAGAGGAGGGGGGTTTCAGGCACAGAGAGGCTCTGGGGGCCTCCAGCCAAGGGCTCTTGCTCTGAGCTTCAGTGTCTACAAACCAGGGCGAGTCCTAAGCAGTAATAAAAGTAAAATGCCAGCCAGTGCCAGCCAACCTGGAGCTCAGCAATGGTGTCAGCAAGTAAAGGTCATGATAGTTGAACCCTTACGTGGAGTCCCTGTGCCCATGGGTTTATCCTTCCAACACTGAGAATGTCAGTTTTTCTGAGAACCACTGGATGTGCTCAGTCTGAAGGGAAAACACGCACACACACAGACACACACACAGACACACACACACACACACACACACACACACTAATACACGTTCACGATATTCAAGGTTAAAGCCCCATGTTCTAAATTGTGCTTTGAGCTGACAAAGCGCAGAAGGCTGAGATGGGCCTCTGAGCCTGGTCTACCCACAGAGAGGCTGCGAGGAGATGCGGACTCCAGGATGGGGCCCTCTAATGTGCTCTACATTTTCTACAGATATAACAAGCCAGAGTCCCTGATACGGTGAGGAAGTGGTTAAAGGCGTGGGTTACACTGACATTGCAAGAGAGAACTCAGAGAACTTTCCTCTCTTCAAGGACTTTGTTTTAATCGATCTTTCTGAAGGAAACCACATTCTTCATGGAAAATCAGTGGTTAAACAAGCCAACGGCCGGCTCAGCCCTCACTTTGAAGCACTTGGTTGAAGACAGAGAATTGGGGGTGGCAGGAGGGTGCGGTGCACAGAGTCGTGCAAAGAGCGGGGCCTTTGGGGGCAGAAGGACCAGGTTCAAACCCCAGCCTTGATGCTCGCTGATGTAGTGACCTTACGCAGAGTGACACCTGGGGCCTCGGTTTCCTCATCTGTGAATGGGGACGACGAACCTACTCCACAGGTCATGATGAGGATGCCCAGAGGAGGTGGCTGCGTCTTCCCCACGGCGGGAGGTGAGGTCCCTACTGCTGTGAGCGCCACGGGGCTCAGGGGACCGGGGACCAGCAGCAGTGTCTCTCCAGCCCACCTGTCACGCCAGCCGTCCAGCCCCAGCCCTGGGCTCACGCTTTACCTAAATCTGACCTAGCTATCGAGTGGCAATGAATTTCCGCGTGTTGTTTTTTTTAACTTTAAAAATAGTGCAGGGCAAACCCACAATTGCTGACCACTTCTTTTTCTTTCTGGAGCCTCTGAACATGGGAAGGTGTCTTGACCTCAGCCAGCCACTATGGTCACCTGAAAGTCAGGGAATGCCCCTGGCCAAGCACGGGCACGGAGCACGTGCTCACAGACAGAAAGACACACTCACAGTACAGTCATGCACACATACAGCCATGCACAGACACACACACACACACATTGCAGACACGCACAGACTCACACTCAAAAACACACACTCACACACAGACACAGATAGAAAGACACACACAGACACACTAGACTTTCTTAAAATGGACACCTCAGTGAACCATTCACAGGTCTTCCCCAGAAAGCACCAAGGAGGGGGTAGTTTCTGTGACAAACACACCGTCCCAGGAGGGCCTGGTGGCCCTCTCTTAGGGGGACAGGTGAGTCCAAGGAAGTGGCTCTGGGTGGCAGGTGAGCCCTCCAGGAGGTGCCTGTTCCCTCTCATCTCCTCCCTCGAGTCCGTCACCCTCTGCCACCCGTCCCCCCCGCAAAGGATCCCTCACCCGTGAGGGGGCCGGTGATGCTACCTCGTGGGGAAAGAGGGGGTGGGGGGGAAGCTGGGCGCCTGCCGGGGGCACGATGTGGAATCAACAAGTTATTTCACGCCGAGCCCTTGCAAAGGTGCCCTGCACGTAGATGTAACAATGATGGCAATAATTCTCATTTAAATAACACTATGTGCCCAGCCGCTCCGCGGCATGTGGGATCTTCCCAGACTGGGGCACGAACCCGTGTCCCCTGCATCGGCAGGCGCACTCTCATCCACTGTGCCACCAGGGAAGCCCATGAGCCCTCAGTCTTATGCTTCTGATCACCGGGCCCTTTCTGTCCCTGTGTGAATGTGGGGCCAAAGCAAAGTGGAAGGTCATGGCTCCGGGCCTGGGCAGACCAGGGTTTCGACCCCAGCTCCGCCCATTGCCATCTTGCCAACTCCCTTTGTCATTCTGAGCTTCCAGCTCCTGATCTGAAAAATGGGGATATTTTGGTGAACACTCATGGGGCTGGTACGCAGAGTGAACGAGATGATGGATGCAAACTACCTAACGTGGAATTATCACTCGATAAAGTTAGTTATGGTTATCGTGATGAATACTGTTACCTAGGTATATTACTCCTACAGTTTGATGTACTATCATTTGATATTATCATTATCAAAGTCACTTAATTAAACCTGTTGTTACAAACCTAGTGACCGGTAGCAAGTCCCTTGCAATCTCTGTCTTGGAGTTCTGCTCACATGCACGTCCTACTTTTTGAAAATATGAACTATATCCATAGGACACACATATTAGTGGCCTCAAGATGAGTCTGTCTATCATCATGGTCAAGAGAGAGCCAGGAATTCTCAAGCTTTCAAAGTTCAGAGCGGGGAGAGATTTCTGAGCATGAGGGTGGTCCAGAGGAAGCTGCATAGAAGTAGGACTTGAGTGGGCTTTGATGGGAGGAAATGATTAGAGAAGAGGAAAGAGGGCAGGTGGCCACTCTTGGGGGGAATAGGCGGGGATGGCAGGTGAATTCAGGGGTCTGATTACCCAAGGGAGCTGTAGTGGGTAGCAGCTGGTTGCAAGTATCCCAGCATCCCCAGAACAGGACTTAGAACTCAGAAAAATATGTACTGAATGAGTGAGCCAGTGGCTGTGTAAGGGGATGGGTAGATGGATGGATGGATGGGTGGATGGATGGACCAATTAATTCTCCTGGGTGAAGAGAGGCATGGGCATAGAGAGGTAGTGAGGAACAAAAGTGAGAGGGCTTTAAATCCAGCCTAAGCAAGAGGTGCAATTAGAAGGTAGTAAACCCCAGGATACAAGACAGGTATCTCACAGGCGGTGAGGAGTCGGTAAAGGCTTCTGAACAGGGTGTTAGAGAAGGTATTTTAGGAATGTCCTTGAGTCGACTCATTTGTCTTTGCATCTCGGTGCTGAAAATAGTGCATAGCACTCAATAGCCTCTCTGCAAATGAGCCTCGAAGCTTCCTGAAGATGAACTTCTGATGGCAGAAGTTGGGATGGTTATTCCTTTAGCCCCGGAGCCTAGCACAAAGCTTGGCGTACAGCAGGCCTTTGCTAAACATTGGTGAGCAGGAACTCAAATGAATGGCTGGACTGGTGGATTGGCCGCTGAATGGGATGAATGGGAGAGGTGCTGTCTGAAGCAGGAAGCCGAGCGGAGGCTCGTGTGGCCAGAGGAGAAAGGGGTGAGGTGTGATCCAGTGCTTCACTGCTACTGCCCTGCATAGGACCCTCTCCTAGGAACGGGCCCAAACCTGGAAGGCTGAGACCAGAATGTTGTAGACTATCTGGACTGGGGGACACCATCGAGGTGGACAACTCAGAGAGAATTCTGCAAACTAAAGCAAGAGATAGACTTTTTAAAAAACCTTCTGTACATCCAAGTTAATATTCGTATTCTCTTTCACCTTTTCTACACTGAAATTGTCTTCTTTTCTTGATCCCTAAAAGCATGAGTTTTAGTTTAATTTGTAACACTTCGAGTTTGGCAAAATTTCAGTCAAAGGGATGATAATTAAGACAACTTTCATCTTGGAAGCCTAGTCTGAGGGCATAAGAGCACGCTTCCCCCTTCCTCTTCTTAGGAATCAGCAGTTCTTGTTTTTAGGTTGTGAAAGCCCAGGGAATTTGGATAAGGAGAAAAAGCTGTATCTTAGCCCTTGTTAATGTCCTTTGAATATCAGCCGAGGTGTTGCCCTTGCCTCAAAGCATCTTAACACCAAGTACAGGGATGAATCGTAACCTAGGGGAGCACGTGAAAGGCAAGGCGGGAAAGAGGCTCCGTGAGCACTTCCTCTCTTACGGAGAAGTGTGTGTGTACAAAATACATCACCTCTCTAAGACTCGGTGCTCTCCACTATAAAGCGCCAGCCTCACAGCCTCGTTGCAAGAGGTGTACGAAGCACACTGTGTGAGGAACTCAGCACGGGGCCTGGTGCAGAGCAAACGCTCACCACTGGCTTCCATTCTTTCTCTTCCTTAGTTCTATGGGTCCTCCCAAAAGGGACAACAGCTCGCCAGCCCTTTGGTGACTAATTCTACCTTGTCATTCTCTTTAAAACTTTGAAAGCAACTTCCAGTGTGGAAAAGTGGGGTAGTGCTTCATAAATTGCAGCTGATGGCAGGAGTCGGAACCTGCAGGAAAGACAAACAGCCTGGTCCCTCTGAGGCGCAGGGAACAGAGCAGGAGGTACGGCTTCACGGCCAGGTCTGCTTCCTCCTGGCCGTGGGATGTCTGCTAAACCCTCCGCAGCCTCTCTCCACCTCCGTCTCTCCATCTTTATATAAGGTTTGTTAAAACATTTTTTAAAAAGCTTCTGGCTGCACCACGCAGCATGTGGGATCTTAGTTCCCCAACCAGGGCCTGCGCCCCGTGCATCGGAAGCACGGAGTCTTAAACCACTGTACCACCAGGAAATTCCTGCTCCATCTTTATATAACTTTTAAAGGGAAGTGGAAGGGAATTAAATGTTTACAACATACCTTTTAAGAGCCAGTCACTCATGCACATTTTCTCATGTGATCCCAGCAAGAGCCCTATACGGATTATCATCCCCACTTTACAGATGGAGGCTCAGAGTGGGTAAGTACTGTGTTCAAGGTCTTGGGACTAAAAGCAGCAGAGCCAGGGTCATAAAGCTTGCACTCGGGCTTCCCTGGTGGCGGCGCAGTGGTTGAGAGTCCGCCTGCCGATGCAGGGGACGCGGGTTCGTGCCCCGGTCCGGGAAGATCCCACATGCCGCGGAGCAGCTGGGCCCGTGAGCCATGGCCGCTGAGCCTGTGCGTCCGGAGCCTGTGCTCCGCAATGGGAGAAGCCACA
>RJWK010008455.1:19550-47615 GCA_004363435.1 Platanista minor | reverse complement strand
GCGAAAGAAAAAGTATATTTTGTAATTGCGTATTTTGCAAGACCTGATTAGAAAGCCATCTTTCCCATTTATCAGCTGAGGGATTGTGAGCATTTTATCAAACATCTCTAAGACTCCCAATCTGTTAAATTAGAGTAATAGTTGGTCTAAAGATTAAGTAAAATGATGCATGCAAAGCTTTCAAAACTGTGCCTGGCACATGGTACACAGTCAATAAGAACCCACATATCTAATAGGAACAAGATCATTGGCTGGCCAGTTATTGAAAAAACTCTTTAAACATTTTATTTTCATTTAAAATATGAATGTATATTAAACGGCCAATTTTTCTTTTAAGTGGTCCCCATTTTTAGAGGTCCCCATCATTTTGTGTGTGTGTGGTGGTCAATTTCTATACCACTGCTGCCAATCACATCTGATAAAAGGACAATAAATATGATGCAAAATACGCAACAGAAGTATTATGTTTTGAGAAATTATTAAAGAAAATAATTCTCTGAAATACAGGCTCTTCTGTCATCGGTTCATTTATTCACATAGCAAAGGACTTTGAATAGTCAAAACAATTTTGCAGAAGGGAAACAACCCATCTTTCTTCATGTATAAAATATACCGATAATCAAAGACATTGGGGATGTAATCTAAGTGTCGAAATACTTCTAGACTTTGTGGGGTTTTTTTCTCAATCTTTTACAGTTGCCTTGCCCACATTAATTTGATAGCATTTGCAAAAACAACTGGCTTTTAAGTTTTCCAAAATAATCAGCTTACATTTTATAGAAACAACTCTTGCAGACTAGTATTTCATCAATTCACAGAATAGTTAATTACATAATTACAGCATCGAGTGACATGATTAACAAGTAAAAGGGAGGTAAATGAGCTTGGTAACAAACTCAGATGAATCTTGGTAAGTAAGTCCCCTACATACGAACCTTCAAGTTGCAAACTTTCAAAGATGCCAACGGGCGTTCGCGTGTCCAATCACATAAGTTAGTTCACGTGTCTGACGTACATTGTCACATGTGTGCATCCTCTGCAAGTGGTTGTGTTTTTGTGTACTTTACAGTACTGTATAGAGTACAGTCGTACAGTATTTTTATTTCAAGCCCAGGATGTTTGGAAGCAAGTGTAAAAGCAGCAGTGATGTAGCTGGTTCTACCGTACTTTTCAAGGTACTGTACTATAAGATTAAAAATGTGTTCTTTATTTTTTGTGTTTGTTTGTTCTTTATGTATTATTTGCATGAAAAGTATTATAAACCTATTACAGTACAGCGCTATATAGCCGATTGCGTTAGTTGGGTACCTAGGCTAACTTTGTTGGACTTACGAACAAATTGGACTTATGAACGAGCTCTCAGAACAGAACTCATTTGTATGTAGGGGACTTACTGTAGACAACTCTACTAGGTCGGTATACAACTCTACTTGGTAAGTGTACAGCTCTACTTTTTGAGGAACACTGTGAAGGTACGTTCAAGGGTAGCTTCCTAACCATAAACATCTAGCATGCCCTGGTCCAGGCAATAGAATGATGGGTTTTGGTTAATTCGTCAAGTCCTTAACTAAAGTAAGGAGACTTCTACTATACCATTGCTGCTGTTGAAGAGATTACATTAGTTCTGTTCGCTGAAATAGCACTTCAGTAACACTCTGCAATCATTCTGACATCCATGCTCCCAATAGAAATATAGATGTACACCTTAGACATATTACTTCATACCTTGTGTCACAGTTAATTTTTTTATTGTCTTCCACTCTAGAATCATTTGATTATCTATCAGTTCCTCAATATTAGGTACTTGTCCTCATTGTGAAGCACAGTCTCTAGCCCATAGTAGGAACTGGAAGATATCCAGAATACTCTGTAGTCTAGAAGCCATGTCTCAAGATAAAAATTAGAAGAAACTGGTTTACTTAGCTCAGAACAAAGAAGACAAGGGTGGCTGTGACAGCTGGCTTCAAAACTCCTGCTTTTGGAGTAACCCAGCCTGGCTTCTATTTCAGGTTTTATAATTAAACAGTTTTGTGACTCTGAAAATCACTTCATCTTTAGAAGTCTTGGTTTACCTAATTGTAAAATTAAGGAGAAAGAACAGATGACTTGGAGAATCCCTTCTAAGTTAGTTCCACTGTTTGAAGGGCCATTATCCATATTCATGGGTGATCCAACTTTTACTCTCTTTTCCTTCAGAAGACAGAACTGGAATGAGTAGGTAGAAGCTGTAGCATTAGAGCTATTTGATTCACATAGCAAAAAGTTTTAATGGTTCCATCTTGGTTACAAAGTATTCAAGGAAAGGCTTAGACCATGGGTCCCCAACCCTTGGGCCACAGACTGGCAGCAGTCCACAGCTTGTTAGGAACCAGGCCGCACAGCAGGAGGTGAGCGGCAGGCGAGCAAGCAAAGCTTCATCTGCCGCTCCCCATCGCTCCCCATCTCTCCCCATGGCTCCCCATCACTCCCTATCACTCGCATTATCGCCTGAACCATCTCCCTCCTGACCCCCCATCCATGGAAAAACTGTCTTCCACGAAACCAGTCCCTGGTGCCAAAAGGGTTGGGGACCACTGACTTACACAACCACATGCATAAACCCAAAGCGGAGGTTGGATTAATTTAACTCCAAGGTCCCTTTCAATGATAAGATTCTTTGATTATATAGGTCAATGGGCCAAATGAAGCAAGATACTCAACGTCTTTTCTGTTTAACTTTTCTGACAGATCCTGCTTTCCTACCCTTTGTTCCTATGTAGTGTTTTACTGAGAGTAATTTTAAATTTACTATTTTCCCCTTCAACCTAACCACAGGCCCTGTTTTGAGACACTTACTATTTTGACAGAAACTGAGACAAACCACAACTACATAATCTCCTTGATAGGCCGGGGTGAATCTCAAGTGCGTTGGCCAACTGTATTCCAAAGCTTTCAGTAGTAATGCCTCCATGCAGTATATAAATGCCACAAAGTGCAGCCATTGAATGAATCAATGGCAGTCAAGGTCAGTGATAGTGGAAGTCTCACATAGTTTTCCAGAGAAAACAGGAACCTAAGATTAGTTTGACTCCCTGTTTTTCTCCTACTCTGTACATTTCTTGCCAAAAACTGAGTCTATATTTCTGCTCTTTTACAACTATTGCACAATGGCCTGGACTATATGAGGATATTTGCAAATGGCTGAGAACAGAGAAACAATAACTAAATTGTTTGATGGCAGCTACTATATTGGGGAAATTATTTATTCTTAGATGCAAGTTAATCACCTTCAAAAAATACCCTTAGCAGATTTTGTTAGCCCTAAAAAGCAAGTGAACTGTCCATTTAAAAGGTAAACAATATGTTTTATTGTTTTTTTTATGTCTTACAGAAAATATCTTATCCTTAGACTTTAATCAGCATAAGGAATAAGTTCCATCCAGCAAATTACTGCTCCAAAATCCAATTAATTGGAGCATTTGGTGAAAATACAACCCGTGTTATATTTTACTTGTTTTCAATTAAACCATATGTGCTATGGACATGCACTTTATTTGACGAACAGAAAACATTAATGCTAATGGTTGGCAGTATTTTTTAATGTCAAGGTTTTAATAACTATCTCTTGCATTCGTAGCGCATGTCCAAATGTATTTGACCACATTCATCGCCTCGTTTGGTAATGCGCTATGCTGTCACTGAAGGACTGAGGTTTTTTTCTCACTCTCAACAGTTTAGAATCAAATTGTTTTTATTCCTGGATACAAAGCCTTGTCCTAGCCCTGGAAAATGTCCTGAGATGTAACTGATTCAAATGACTGAAAATGTTAAATGACAGTAAAGAATCTTCTCAAAGAGGGAGAAGGGCAAAATTGTTTTCATTGGCTTACTGTATTCTCTAAATGCATATTTAAATGAATATTACCAAAATCAAACAACATTTTTTAGGTTTACTCATCTTGTTTTATTTTTTGTTACAGTGGCCATAAATATTCTTCATGCTTTTCAAAGTAAATAAAATAGTGAAAGAATATAAGACAGGAACAAGAAGATTACACAGTTTTATGACTAGCAATAATTTGAAAGTAATTACTTGGAATTTAAAGTCAATTTTTAATATGATCAAGTACAAGACTTGATAATGTAAGAACTGTATACCCAGTTACACATTAAAATTAATTGATTGAATCAAGACTTCCACAACCACTAAGTACAAAGACACAGTATATAATTAACAATAACATTCAAGTGTTTATACTGAGTCACTAGGTATTTTGATTTCTCTCAGTATTCATGCCAAATGAAAAATACATTATTTTGAAATTTATGTCGGCATATTTCACTTGGTGCAGTATTTAAGAAAGGAGTTAGGACTTTTCCTAGCACATCAACTTTCAGTTCTATTGAAATGCAACGATTGCTTCACACGAAATAAATGTCACTGGTCGTAGTCATTGATGTCATTGCCTGAAATCTTTAAATAAGTTAAAAATTTAACAACGCACGTTACAGATAAAACTGAGCCTCAGCTAAATGTCCAGTGTGAGAAAGATGAGGATTTTCATACCTTTCTCTTTAGATTTATCGCTACACTTGCTAAGAGTGGTGCGTACATGTAGAATGTTTTAGAGTTTGCCAAAGTGGAACACAATGCACAGGCTGGGAGGCAGGCTAGAACAGTAGTTAAGAGCAAAGGCTTTGCTGCCACAGTCTTGGGTTCATGTCCTGGTCCCCTGGTTATTAAAATTCTGACCTCGAGAAAATTACTTGACCTCTTTAATCTTTATTTTCTCATTTGAAAAATGGTATAATACCTTCCTCATTCTTTTTTTTTCTTTTTTTAATGAGGTTAAATGATATATTCATAGCATATGAAATATGCTTACCATAGTGCCTGGCATAAAGTAAATAATAAATACAAATATCATTATCGTTCCTCACAAGTTTATCTTATTTGATATTCATTTTATGAAAGGAGTAGTCTTTTAAAATGCTGCTCTGTTTAGTGTCCAACTGGAGAGCACCGTTGACTTGGTCACCCACCCAAGGCCCCTCCTAGCAGCAGATAGATAGCTGCTATCTGCTGACCCCTGTAGGAATCAAGTGAAAATGCGTCCTTGGTGAAACTAATAGGCAGCTTAGATTTCAATGCTAAATTAGTCCTTCAAGTTATACAGCCCCAAAACAGAATAGATCAGAAAGAAAATATATACTATATAAATGACAGAATAAGAAGTACCCAGTATGCTCCTTGTAGGATGAGAGACTTGCGAGCTTTAGTTAATATTTTTATGGATATACTTTTATACTTTCACCTCTAGAATCATCGCTTTTGTCTTTTTTTGCCTCTGTAATACCAAAATATCGTGGCAAATGTAGAAGGAGATATTGAAATAAAATGGAAAGATCACCATGATGCAAATGGGCATACTTCTCACAGTCTTAATAAGCAGTGCTTATATCTTAACATTTCTGACCTTCTAGGCATATTTTACCACAAAATTCCCAAATCAGGGCCTACAGGATACAGCATATGTCCTAGTAACGTGAATTAAGATATAAAAAACTATAGTTAAGGGGTAAAAGAATCAGACATCTTTTAAGACAACTTGTTTAATTAGAAATTGACCGTTATGAATGTTTATTCATTTAGTCAAATATATATTAAATATCCAATATTTTCTGGGCACAGAATATCAAAAAGAGAAGTAATTTGGGTACTGCCTGATTGATTCCCACTTTAGGCAGAAAAGCTGTCTATTAAGACAAGACCACTAGATGTGCCTGCACAGAAATTAAAAATTAAAAAGGGAGAGGGATATACCTTAATAACAACCTGTCCATCGTAGGGCCTCTTATTTTAATGGATCTCCATTCATCTTAAATCTATATTACTCCTTGTTTTGTCCCACCCAGAGGGTAAACTTCATGCTGGAAGACAGGACCATCATTCAAATTTAATTTTGGTAGTATAGTATGAATTCACCTGACTTCCTTTGTCAAGCTTTTTTAAAAAAATATTTTTCTTTCTTCTATTTCTCTTAAAACACTTAAACATTTTACTGCATTACCTGTTGTGTCGTAGGTATTATTGTGAAGCTGTTTCTTTAATCTTCTCCAATATACTTATAAAAAGTCTTTGGTGATCTTTTGGAGAGTGAGGAATGTTCTAGAGCAGTGATTAAACCAAATCCTCATTAAATCTCCGTCTACCCACAGCTGTCTGAAATAGACTCATATCCCAAAATTGCTGAACACATATCTCCAAAAGATATGAGCTAGTTGTGTCAATTATTGATATATATTCATAGTTTCTGAACATTTGGAATTGTGTTGCCAATGCCAGCACAACTGCAAATGTATAGACATTATTAATTAAACTTTATATCATGTACATGTAGAACAAGGTAAGGAACTCACAACTTAAGCAAAGCGTAGAGTAACTGGAGATGATTCACTAAGAAGGTGATATGAGGATGGGATTGAACCCAGATCTGTATTTAATCTCACTGTCTTACATGGGATAAACCAATTGTCATTATGAATAACAGCATTTTAAGAGAGTTTGGGAAATAAATGATCTCACAGTTGTGTGTCTGATAACTCACTTTATATTCTAGTATTTTATCATACTTTATACATTAATAATACCTAAAGTTTATATAGATATAAGCGATTTACAGTTTATAAAGAGTTATTATCACATTTGACTCTCATTACAATCTGGAGAAGGAAGGCAAAGAGAATGGATATTCTTTGAATACCACTACTTAACACTGTACGGTTCCTTCTCATACATTATCATAATCAATTCTTGCTGTGATATTATGAAGTAACTATTATCCTCCTGATAAAACTGATGCTGAGAGAAGCTAAACAAGTTTTTACAAAGTCACACAGATTCTAAATGATAGAACCAAGGTTAGTGCCAGTAGGCACACAGTGGTCATGGCATATATTATTATATCCATCTTATATATTAGGGAATAGACGTATTGAGAGTAAGTAACTTGTTCCAAAGGTCCATTTATTATTTTGTCATGTAAATTATGGCATATCTTTTTTTCCAGTTTTATTGAGATATAATTGACATATACAAGTTTAAGGTATACAGCATAACGGTTTGATTTATATATACTGTGAAATAATTACCTCAATGAGTTTAGTTAGCATCCATCATTTCATATAGGCACAATAAAAAGAAAAAAAATGTTTTCCTTGTGATGGAAACTTTTAGGATTTACTCTCTTAGTAACTTTCCTGGGTATCATAGAGCAATGTTACCTGTAGTTATCATGCGGTACATTACATCCGCAGCACTTACTTATCTAACTGGAAGTTTGTACCTTTTGACCACCTTCTTCCAATTCCTCTTCCCCCTAATCCCCACCTCTGGTAACCACAAATCTGCTCTGATTTTCTATGAGTTTGTTGTTGTTTTTGTTGTTCTTAGTTTCGACATATAAGTAAGATCATACAGTATCTGTCTTTCTCTCTCTGACTTACTTTACTCGGCATAATTCCCTCAAGGTTCATCCACGTTGTCACAAATGGCAGAATTTCCCCATTTTTTTATGGCTGAAAAATATTCCATTGTGTGTGTGTATATATATATATATATATATACCACAACTTCTTTATCTATTCATCTGTCACAGACACTTAGGTTGTTTCTTGGCTCTTGTAAATAATGCTGCTATGAAATGGGGGTGCATGTATCTTTTCCAGTTAGTGTTTTTGTTTCCTTCGGATATATCCCCAGAAGTGGAATTGCTGGTTCATATGATAGTTCTACTTCTAATTTTCTGAGAATCCTTTATGCTGTTTTTCACAGTGGCTATACCAGTTTACAATTCCATCAAGCATGTGCAGTTTCCCTTTTCTTCACATCCTCGCCAGCATTTATCTCTTATCTTTTTGTTGGTGGCTTTTCTAACAGGTATGATGTGATTTCTCATATATCTCATTGTGGTTTTGATTTGCATTTCCCGAATGACTAGTAATGTGAGCATCTTTTCATGTACCTTTTGGCCATTTGTATATCTGCTTTGGAAACTATTCAGGTCTTTTGCTCATTTTTTTTGCCCATTTTTTAATTGGATTATTTTTTGTAGGTTTTTTGTTTTGGGGGGTCTTTTTTTGTTTTGTCTTTTTGTTTTGTTTTTGCTATTGAGTTGTATGAGTTCTTTATCTATTTTGGATATTAGCTCCTTATCAGATATATGGTTTGCAAATATTTTTTCTATTCTGTAGCTTATCCTTTCACTTTGCTGATTGTTTCTTTTGCCGTGCAGAAGATTTTTAGTTTGATGTAATCCCACTTGTTCATTTTTTATTTTGTTGCTTATGCTTTCGGTGTTGTGTCCAAAATTTAATTGCCAAGACCCATATCAAGGAGGGTTTTTTCCTAAAAACCTAGGAGTTTTTTCTAGGAGTTTCATGGTTTGGGGTCTTACATTTAAATATTTGATCAATTTCAAGTTAATTTTTATGAGTGGTGTAAAATAGGAATCTACTTTTACTCTTTTGCATGTGGATATCCAATTTTCCCAGCACCTTTTATTGAAGAGACTGACTTTTTCTCCATCGAGTAGTCTTGGATTCCTTGTCAAATTAGTTAACTATATATGCTTGTGTTTATTTCTGGGCTCTCAGTTCTGTTCCATTGATCTGTTTGTCTCTTTTTATGCCAGTAAAATAGCTTGCAGTCAGGACATGTGGTGCTTCCTGCTTTGTTCTTTCTCAGGTTGGTTAAGCAGTCCTTAAGGAGATTCAAATCTATACCAGGATTTCTTTGTGAAAAATTAAACCTATTTAGGTGAAAGTATAAAATTAAAGCCAAAGGCACATGCTGCTTGCTTTGTGCAATGAGATATGCAACATAGAATAGTTCGTTGTAAAAATTAACAGAACCAATAGAAAAGATTTTTAGTCCCAATGAAACAGTTTTTATGGCAAAGCAAAAGTGCTTTAGTTCAATTGTTGTATAATTGAAGATACTAGCACTTGTCGTACATAATGTAATAAGGGATCCTCCGTTACTCAATAGTTTCAAACATATTCTTTGGCATATCTGAAATCATACAACAAATACTGGAAATACTGGTTAGCCACTTCATAAATCTGAGCCATAGTGTGTAAGTCCTTCATTGTTTCATAGTGAGCAAAATGTCCTTGCAAAAAGAGGTACTTGTGTAATTATTTCAATTACATAACTCTCACTCTTTCCTAGGACCTAAGATGAATCCAGATTTTCCAATTATCTCTTTTACAAAGAGCCCCATAAGGATGATTAAGTGAAGTAGTGAAGTCAGACATCTGCTGAAAATGCCCATTTGAAATCTTTGGTGGATTAAAACAAGCTTATAAATGAATTTATGAATTTGGGGTTAGCGCTTTAGATTCTTAGCAGATTACAAATGCCTGTTGAAGTTATATTGTATCTTTTGAAGTTTGGTTTTTATGGGTAAGCTATGACAAACAGGGAACAGGGGAGGGGGAGGAGCCAGGAAAAGCTAATATTTCAAACTAAATCATGAACATGGGAGTGAGAGATAAAAAGTTTCCCCAAGTGAGTTTTAATGAGGGATAACTGAATATAGTGAAGAAAAGACAAAAATGTGGGAAGGAAAAAATTATGCTTTATCACAAAAAATAGAACATCATCCCTCACAGAATATAATTTCCTGTATTTTTAAAACAACAACAAACACTAATGAGGAAAACTGGTGTGGACCAAATCTTATCATGTCATGCTCCTGCTTAAAACTCTTCAAAGGCTACCCATTGCCACTAATACAAGATCCAAACTCCTTCACAGAGCACCTCGGGACCTTCACGAGCCTCTGTTTCTCCAGCTCCCATTCTCAGCATTTCCTCCTAACCCCATTCACTCCTTTGACTATAATGATCAAGGCCATATCACCTCCCTACAAGCTACTCCCTCACTCTGCTTAGAGCTCCTGTCTTTCTTCTAGCCGTTCAACAGGGCTCAGCTCAGTTGTCACTATCTCCAAGAAGTTTTCTCTGGCTCTGCTGTCTGCCTTTTCTTGAAAGCATTTGCTTATGTTCTGTTTACTTCTCGTTTCCTCCACTCTGGTCTGTGAGCTCCTCAAGGACAAGAACTGTGTCCTCTTCATAGTAATCTTTCCCAGTGCCAGTGTCATGAGTTGAATTGTGTCCCCCAAAAAGATGTTGAGGTCTTAACTCCCAGTACCTGTGAATGTGACCTTAATTGAAAGTAGGAAATTTACTGATGATACAGGTTAAGATGAGATCATTCTGGTGGGCCTTATTAATCCAATATAACTGGTATCCTTATAAAACGAAGAAAGTTGGATACAGAGACAGACACATACACAGGGAGAATGTTATGTGAAGATGAAGGCAGAGATGGGGGTGTTGCCTCTATAAGCCAAGGAATGCCAAAGATTGTCAGCCAAACACCAGAACCTAGGAGAGAGGCATGGAACAGATCTTCCTCCAGCCCTCAGGCAGAACCAGATGCCTTGATCTGGACTTCTAGCCTCCAGAATTGTCAGACAATAATTTTCTGTTGTTTAAGTCACCCAGTTTTGTGTAACTTTGTTCCAACAGCCGTAGAAAACTAATATAGCCTGGAACTTAAATGTTTTTTTTAAAGACTGACTGAAGTAACTCACCACATTATCTTACCAGCCTGAGCCCTTTCCTTCACGGTTCATTAAAGTATACTTATGGAAAAAGGATTCAGTGATCTTTATTTGATTCATTCATTTTAAAAATCAGTTTTGGAGTATCGACTTTGTTCATAATGCTCCTGGGGAACATAAATAAAAGAGTTCTTGGGCTTCCCTGGTGGCGCAGTGGTTAAGAATCCGCCTGCCAACGCAGGGGACGTGGGTTCGAGCCCTGGTCCAGGAAGATCCCACGTGCCGCGGAGCAGCGAAGCCCGTGTGCCACACTACTGAGCCTGCGCTCTGGAGCCCACGAGCCACAACTACTGAGCCCACGTGCCACAACTACTGAAGCCCAGGCGCCTAGAGCCTGTGCTCTGCAAGAAGAGAAGCTACCGTAACGAGCAGCCCGCGCACCACAACGAACAGTAGCCCCCACTCACCGCAACTAGAGAAAGCCCACGCGCAGCAATGAAGACCCAGCGCAGGCAAAAATAAAATAAATAAAATGAATAAAATTTTTTAAAAGGAGTTATTATTCCCTCTACATTCAAAATGCTAACTGTCCAACATGGGGGACATTAAACTTTTCCAAAACAGAGCTGACAGTTAGGTGCTGCACACCACAGTAGTGGTTTATGGCAGACACCTGTTCTGATTGGTTGGTGTCCATGCTATACAAGCTATTAAATGTTTTCAATATCAACCCTTCCTATAAGTAACTAATTTAATATAGAAAATGATGTTTCATTAAAAGTGAGAGAGAGAAATAGCATTAAATGTGGTCATGGACACATTACTTTTAATTTAAAAGATGGGTATTAGGAAGGACTTTGCCAAAGAGGTGTTACTGGATAAGAGCCTTTGTGGATGGAAATTTATCAAGACCCATCCAATTACCCTTCAGACTTTCTGCTCTGATTTCCCCAGCAGCAACCCTGCCAACTGGAACGTTCCTATCAAGACTTCAAAATATGAGTTGATTTTTATCTCTCTCAAATAATCTGTTACTTTTGATAACTGTATGTGTTGGGATCTGGATGCCTCAAAACAGCCTGGACTGTATTCAGAGTCAATACTAATGACTTTGGTTTACGTTGGCAACTAGAGTTAACTTAGAAAAAAACATTCAGGCAGACGTGGTTGATAGGTAAAGACAGTGCCTATCACTTTTAATGCTGGAAGCTTGGAGGATATTCCATTTCAAGTACAATAAAGTAGACAATAAACCAGTAAGAGAACATCTGATCACACTTTGTCATACTGTCCCATGAGCAGTCAACTGTGGTCAGAGCAGGTTATTGCATTTGTAAGGATGCAGGCAAGGAAGTGCTGATCATTCTTAGATTTAATAAAGAGTAAATACATTTCTCATTGGTAATCTCTATTGTTCCTTTAGATACAATAGACACTTCATTAATTCCCAAGCACACGAGGCAGTAGTTGGCACATTAAAATGCTCAGTATGAATTATTCTGGTCACTTTTTTTTCTTGAGCTAAAGCAGTCTGCTAAAGTATACATATACATCTGTTAATGTGAGATGCTTGACATTTAAAAGTATACCTATGCCACATGATCATTTGGTCTTTGAACAAGTCAATCATTAATTCATCCTGTAAACATTTATTGAACAATTACCATATGCCAGCAGTGTGCACAATATGATCTATTTTATGCAACCCCTACTTTCTAGGATCATATGATTTAGTTGAAGAGAGAAGATCAATGCACACAAAAGATTAATTTCAAAAGTGATTTAATCTAACTTCTTACACTTTCTGTGCTTATACCTAGACTGCTGAGAATTGCTGAAGGAAAAAAAGTTACTAGAATAGTGCTATCATTAATTCATAGTCACTAAACCCTAACGAGACAATCCACAGTTCCTTGCAATTTTTCTGCGTTTCTCTAATCAATTATTTCTTCCATCTTCCCTAAGAGCTATTTCAAAACTTCTGTACTTTTCTACTTGTTGCTTTCACATGAAATATTTCTCAAATAAGTTTCTCAAATAAGCCATGTTATCTCCCAACTCTGGGTCTTTAAGCGCATGTTTCCTTCTGCAGGGATGTTCTCTCCCCATTCCCTTTCTCCTGGCTCACTTTCATCCTCTAGGTCTCAGATTGGATATCAGGACCTACAGTTAGCACCTGTTCCTCTCCTATCAACACTTACCACACCGGGTTTTCATTGCCTCTTTACTTGCCTTACTCTCCATTAGAAAAGAACCATAAACACTGATTCACTGATATAACCACAATATATATAGGGCAGTCCTTGGCACGTGAGTAGTTATCAATTAGTGTTTGTTGAATGAGTTAACCCATTCTATTTAAATAGATGTGAAAAAGCTGATACGTATAATTGGTTCTACTGGGGTTCAACTTAGAAATGAACTACTTTGAGTTGGCAAAGACTTGAGTGGTCTTGAAAATTAAAGTGGTGAAGGCATTTCAGATGGGAAACAGGAGTAACAGTAGAAAAACAGCACAGCAAGATCATCTTGCTTGGGGGGAAGCTTAGTAGCAGAGAAGTAAGGAATAGTGAGAAGAGGGGCTGTAGCATTACTGTAGAAAATGAACAGTGATGGACAATTTCAAGAAACAGAGCAACACAATGGATGTAGAATTTTAGGGAAAGAATAACCTGGAAAATCTTTGCTGAATGGATTGGAGAATCAGGCAGGGAAAGACTGGAATCAGGGAATGTGGTCATGAGCCTTTTACACTAAAGCAAGCATGACTGGATAAGCACTTGATTTAGTGAAGTAGCAATAGAGAAGACATATGTACATATATATATAATACATTTACACATTTTGTGCCATCCTCTCCTATTATGGGAATGAGTGAGGTAACTACAAACTAGCAGTTCCACCAGGCAAGGAGCCCAGCCGGTCACCCAGAATTTTCCTCCAAAATGACTGGAAATTTCAGTCCTTTGATGGCTCTTTGTTCTTTCTGCATTACATAGAACACTACTAATTTCTTTTACATTCCTACCCTCATCACATTATACTGCCCTGTTTCTTCTCATATTTCTTTTACTACTTTTCACTTCATTTTATCTTATTGCTCTGAAACAGTGGTTCTCAGAATGTGGTCCTCACACCAGTAGCATTAGCATCACATGGGAGCTTGTTAGAAATGCAAATTTGGGGGCACATGCCAGATATTCTGAATCAGAAACTCGGGGCATACAGGCTAAATTCACTTCTCTCAAATAATAGTTATTCCCCAAGGCACATACTGTAGAATCCTATTCTCTCTGTAATCTCTTTCTTGTGGAGAATCCATTTTCATAGTTTCAATGACCACTGCTGTGTTGATAAGTGCCCAAACTTGTGTGCGTGTGTGTGTGTGTGTGTGTGTGTGTGTGTGTGTGTGTGTGTATGATTTCATTATAAAGAAGTAGATATACATACCACCACTTAGACCATTAGAATTAGATGATGTATTAATTTCCTGGAGCTACCTTAACAAATGACCACAACTTGGGTGGTTTAAAACAATAGAAATTTATTCTCTTGCAGTTCTGGAGCCTGGAGGTCTGAGATCAAGAGGTCAGCATGATTGATTCCTTCTGGAGAGCTCTGAGGGAGAGTTTGTTCCATGGCATTTCTTGGCTTATACATGTACCATCCTGTTCTCTGCCTCTGTCATCACATGCATTCTTCTCTGTGTGTTTCTGTGTTTCTGGGTCCAGATTTCCTCTTCTTACAAGGGCACCAATCATTAACTTCATCTTAAATTGATTGCATCTGCAAAAACCCTGTTTCCAAATAAGGTCACATTCACAGGTAACAGGGCTTAGGACTTCAATCTGTCTTTTGAAAGGAGTAATTCAAACTATAACCACTGCCATTTGAGTAGATTGTGGTATACAGAGTCAGATGGAGGAGACTGAGGAAAGTATGTGTGATACGGAAACGGAGTTAGTAACTAGGGATCACTGTTTACAGACTCCAGCTCTTACAGTAAATGAGGCTGCAGCAAGTTCAAGAGAAGATTTTTTTTTATTAATTTATTTTTTAAATTTATTTATTTATTTACTGGCTGCATTGGGTCTTCGTTGCTGTGTGCGGGCGTTCTCTAGTTGCAGCAAGCGGGGGCTACTCTTCGTTGTGATGCACGGGCTTCTCATTGTGGTGGCTTCTCTTGTGGAGCACGGGTTCTAGGCAGGCGGGCTTCGGTAGTTGTGGCACACGGGCTCAGTAGTTGTGGCTCGCAGGCTCTAGAGCACAGGCTCAGTAGTTGTGGCGCACGGGCTTCATTGCTTCACGGCATGTGGGATCTTCCCGGACCAGGGCTTGAATCCGTGTCCCCTGCATAGGCAGGCGGATTCTTAACCACTGTGCCATCAGGGAAGTCCCAAGAGAAGGTCTTTCTAGGATAGGACAGAAGCATGGTCAAAGCCAGATTAGAAGAAAAGCATTGATGGTAAGAGACTGAATATTCTAGAGGGGAAAAAAAAAGAATAATGAGTAAAATTCAACGGTGAAGGGGAAGATTTAGGTTTAGAAAAGAGAAATGATACTCATTCCTTGGAGAAAGGGTAGGTATAGACATGGAGACTTTTCACAATAAAATAGGCATTGAAGTGATTCCTCTTTTTAGGCAAAAAGTATAAGTGGGTATTTTGAGGTACATAGTCAGGAGAAAAGCTTGGAACATTGAGTGTGGTAAGTTAATTAGGTGATCTGTGAGAGATCCTTAAGCAGGATTGAGCCTGACTAGCCAGTGCCGAAGGCATTTTGAACAGAACCACTTCTTTCAACTCCAAACTTTGTCGTTTGAACCCAGGGAGAATCCAGAGAGTAAGAAAATACAGCTTTGGTCTTTCATCTCTTCGGGCACTGTAGATATGATTAATTAATTATTCTCTCCAATTAAAACGAAAGACACAATTTTGGTATTTTTTTAAGCAATGATTTTTTTTCTAAAGGAGAAGAGATGTAAAATAGCCTGTTACCTGTGTAGACCGGACCCACAGGTGAAGTTTTCGTTTTGTTTGTCAACTGGAATGTATGCACATTCAGCAGTTAGGTTGCCTGTATTTTCTAAAACAAAGCCTGCCAGGCTTCAGAATGGATTCTGTGTTTCCTTTAATAAAATAGGATAGTATAGTCAGAACGTACAGCATACCACTATACTATTTTTTTTTTTTTTTTTTTTTTTGTAAAGCACTAAACACCCTACCTTGCAGATCCTAGGTAAACTGTGACAGAAGCAGTCTGCTTAATAATATTAAATTTTTGGAGGTGCCCCAGAGTGCGCTCCTAGTAAAGTCACATAAAATGAAGTTGAACCATGTTGTTGAATGATTATAAGACATCATGGGGATTAGTTCTTTACACGCATAAAGACTATGTGGGTACGTTGTAGTCACATGACTCTTTCAGGTATTGGGGTTTTTATTCTAAGCTTCCCACACACAGAATCAGCCCGTTTTCCCAAGACTTCCTCCTTCAGGCCTCCACCTTCCACTGACACCTGCTCCTCAGGCACCAAGGGGAAAAGGTGAGCTGGGATCGTTCCTCGTGTTCTCTTTTCACAGGAGAAGGAAAAGATTTTGCATGGGAAAAGGTTAAGTTATAGGCTTTAAACGACATTCAGACATTCCTTTCCCTACGCCTGCATCTCCTGTGCTAACATGAGGATATACAATCTGGGGATATGCAGGAAATACGGAAAGAAGAACCCAGCTTTATGCACTAGATGTAATCCTGAAATTGTTTTGCACATTCAGGTTTGTCAAACAGATCAGTTTTTAATCGTTTGGGGAATTAGGTGTTTACATTTCACGTGCTTTTTTCCTTTGCCAGAGTACTGAAATATCCACTGATTTTACTTCCTTTTGTGATTTTGATACTTATATTGTTCTGTGTCAGCTTTGTTTATTACTGACACATGTATAGGCATGTTTAGTAGTATTCTCAATAGCCAAACTTGCCACAGTCGATAGTGTTAGGGTCACGATTTCAGGGTGAGACCTACCAACTCTTGTCACTGAGTTTATTTTATAACTGATTAGTCAATTTCTTTATCATGGACACATCTTTTCAATATTGTAACCAATTCTCTAAATTGGTCACTTACCAAAAATCAGTGTTCCTTACTCAAATCTTTATAATACTCATTGTATTTGTCTTGTTAGGGACCACTCTAGCTTATCTTACTGTAAATACAGGTTCTGAGTGTTCGCTAGGCATTTTTGTCTCAATTTCCAGCACAGGGGAGCTGGGATTTTATGAGCACTGGATGATCTAACTCAGGGCAACTGACTCTTTAGTTACTTAGTCAGTCTGACGCATTGGTTTTAAGGACGCGTTCTCTTTGATCAATTCTGACTTAATACTGTATTCAAGATCCAGCCCAACGGCTAAAGCTTTTGTTGATTCTCCTCCTGCTCTTCTAAGAAGTAAGTCGTGGTCCCCTCTATACTCACATATCATAGTACCATTACACAATTTATCCTAGCCGGTTCAGTTATGTCAAGATCTTTAGGTATCTGTTTTCCAAACAACTTGAGAGCTTATTGAAAGCAGAGAATTGTTATTTATCAAGAATCTATTTTTGTAATAACTGTAAATGGAAAGTAACCTTTCAAAGTTTCATAAAATTTTATAAAAGAAATTTGAAAAAAGAATCTATTATGTGCCAATTACTAAAGAACATAGATACGTTTGTTCCCTTATTACACACGAGGAGATTGGGACTCCAGTTTACACAGCTAGTAGATGGAAGAATCAGGATACGAAGCTGGCTCTGCTGTTGTCCCACTGCCTGCACAGTGGTTGCCATAAACTCTGCATAGACTAAGATGGAGAGGTAACCAGAGTTCAGTGAGGAAGTGTAACATATACATTTATCAACTCCAACTAACTGCGCTCACTTTTTCAGCTGTTCCTCTCTCTCTAAAGCCACCAGCTTCATATTAAAGGGGAGTCTTCCTCAGAGACAAGTGATTTTCCTTGTCCTCTTCTATTCGTATGTTTATCCATTCTGTCATTTAATGCACATTTATGAAGTAACTATGTATCTGCCCTGGTTCTACTGCATAGCATGAAGTAGTTAAAAATCCCTGTCATCTGGAGTTTATATTTTCACCAAGAAGATAGGCAATAAAAAATTAAATACATAGATGATTTATATCATATATCACAAGGTAGTAAGTGCTAAGGGACACTGAGACTAGAGCAGGATAAGGAAGTGGGATGGATTGTTAGGGGACAGTATTAAATAGGGAGGTCAGGGCCAGGATCCCAGAGAAATTGAAATTTTAACAACAGCCTGAAGGCAGGGTGTTCCAGGCAGCAGAAACAGCTAGAGCGAATGCCCTAAGATGGGAGTGTGTCTGGCATGTTCTAGAAATATCAAGGCAGTAAGTGTGTCTAGAGTGGATTGAAGGAAGGAAGTATGAGCAAAGGAGTGTAGAGAATGATCCTGTAATGTAGACAGCCTACACCTGCTTTCACAGAGTGTGTGCAAGGAAACAGGTGCCTCCAAACTGATCGTTTGGATTTGGTCTTATGGCTTGGTGGACCTAGACCACATTTGTCTTCGTAGAGCAGCCCTCCAAAAAGCAATGACAGCATCTGGATTTAGAGCATTGCTTCAGCCAGGTTCAGTCACTCATATGAACTCATGGATCATTATTTCTGTACTGTTTCTGGTCAATCCACTTCTTTACATTTATGTTGGCTACAGTTGACAGCAGCTGGTTATGCAATGCCTGGTATGTACTCAGGAGATGCTTGTTGAATGAGTGGATATATGAGTGAGTGAATGAATGAATAAATGAATGAATGGATGGATGGATGGATGGATAGATAGGACCAGATTCGATTTTATAACACAGATGGATACTTCCACCTGTAAATAACCTTGTATTCTGGATGTAGACATAAGCTATATGTTTACCTACCATGTTGAATTGAATATGTGGAGTATGGTTGAATGTTGATCAAATATTGATTATTTTTAAATGTATCCATGTTCCACCAAAGTAAGAGAAATTAGGGGAAATGTTTAGTTCTGTACCTTTAGAGCCATTCTCTGGCTCTTACTAAAAATACTTTAGCTTAAGCAGAGTCACCAGTTAAGAGGTGCTTAAGCCTAATCTTAGCGGAAAAAACCTTGTTTCCTTTTTAGCTGATATGTTTATGTCTATGGTATCCACAGTGATTTCATTGTCTTGGTAAAATCTTCAACTTCGAATGCCAACTACATAGTTACTCCCTTTGTTGGACTTAACCTTGTTTATAGTGCTAACTTGTTTCCTTAGCTCTTCTGTAACTCAGACCGGCTGTGGCATTTACTGTTGGCATAGTAGATGTAAATCAGAGTCCCTGAATTCTCTTTAACCTTTTGTCCACAGTTCGGAATGACTTCTGTATTATTGTAAATGCAGAAGATTGATCCTAGCATGTGGCTATGAAACTTTTGTAAATATGTGTTTTAAACTTTCCTATAATCATATATAAATATGAAGTAACAGTTTTAGAAAACATGAGCTGATATGTATTTTAAATTTCATAGGAAAAGCCAGTTGGGGACATTTTATCTACCCTTGGTCATCTTTCACTTGGTAAACAAATTCTTTAAATATGAGGGAAACAAATACGTTTATAGATCTATGCAATGTCAAAGCATCAATAAAGAATAATTACCCACTCTAGTAGGAAATTAAATAACACTTATTTTAATTGCCCTATCAATTTAAATCCATTTTCCATTTATTGTTAACAACTAATTTAACAAAAAAATCATTTCATTTCAGGTATCATTCCAGAGGTGTTACTTTATAATTTACCGTGCCATTATTTTTCCATTAACTAATCACTTATGCTATCTTAAGAGTAGCACATAGCCCTACTCAATATTTATTCAATACAAGGATAGTGAAATGAAGTATTTTTAAAGTGTTTTTCATTGTTGTATAAAATGCCAAAAAAATTTATGGTGGTTTTATCATAAAACAAGTGTGTGGTTTTTTAAAATTAGGAAACTAGGGGTGTGTGTGTGAGGGGGGTTTTAATTTCTTAAGACAAGCAAGTTACAGAAATGTTCTGTCTTTAGTTACAAATGTCTTTGACTTATATCTATCTTTCTGAGTAATTTGCATGTTAATTATTATAATTTCAAAATGCAATGAAAATATATGCTATAAGTATTGTACCAAATGTGTATTCAATTATATTCTGAGAAAGGTTTTTTGTTTGTTTGTTTGTTTGTTTGTTTTGCGGTACGCGGGCCTCTCTCTGTTGTGGACTCTCCCATTGTGGAGCACAGGCTCCGGACGCACAGGCTCAGCGGCCCTGGCTCACGGGCCTAGCCGCTCCGCGGCATGTGGGATCTTCCCAGACCGGGGCGCGAACCCACGTCCCCTGCATCGGCAGGGAGACTCTCAACCACTGCGCCACCAGGGAAGCCCCTGTTCTTATACTTTTAAAGAGTCTATCAGTCATTCTTTTAAAATGGCCTCATAATGATTTTTTAATAACTCTATTCTTGTTATCATTCCATAGTTTAATATAAATAAAAGTTTATGACAATATGTATAGACCCTGAGGATATTATGCTAAGTGAAATAAGTCAGACAGAGAAAGGCAAATACTGTATAATTTCACTTATATGTGGAAATCTAAAAAACAAAAGAACAAACATAAAATGGAAACAGAGTAATAAATACAGAGAACACATAAGTGGTTGCCAGAGGAGAGATGGGTGGGGAGGAGAGAAGATATAGGTGAGGAAGATTAAGAAGTACAAACTTCCAGTTATAAAATAAATGAGTCAATGGTTGTGAAATGTGCAATGTGAGGAATATAGTCAATAACCATGTAATATTTTTGTACGGTGACATATTGTAACTAGACTTATCATGGTGATTATTTCGAAATGTGTAGAAATATCTAATCACTATGTTGTGTAATAGGAACTAACATAGTATTATAGGGCAATTATACTTCAAAAACAAACTCAGTCACAGAAAAAGAGATCAAATCTGTGATTACCAAGAGGTTGGGGAAGAGGAGAGGGGGAGTTAGATGAAGGCAGTCAAAAGGTACAAACTTCCACTTAGAAGGTAAATAATACTAGGGATGTAATTAATATACAACTTGAGAAATATAATTAACACTGCTCTATGTTATACATGAAAGTTAAGAGCGTAAATCCTAAGAGTTCTCATCACAAGGAAAAATTTTCTTCTATTTCTTTAATTTTGTATCTATATGACATGATGGATGTTCACTAAACTTACTGTGAAAATCATTTTATCATGTATGTAAGTCAAATCATCATGCTGTACACCTTAAACTTATACAGTACTGCGTGTCAATTATACCTCAATAAAACTGAAAGAAAAAAAATTATAAGCCATAGCATAGTAAAAGTCTTCTCTCAAGATGGAAAATTTCCAAAAGACAAAAATTTTTTTAAAAAAAGGAAATTTTCCATGTTTAAAATGATTTCATATTTCGTGGTTTGTTACAAACATAATACAGTCAAAGTATATAATCTATTTCTTTATTCTTTAGACTGTGTGCAGGGATGATTTGTTTGTGTTCATTCTTTATTAACTATAAGTTGATAACAGGAAGTGCCAGGAAGTGTGAAAATATGACAAGGTACCCAGAGAAGGAAACATGAGGGGCAAGCATCAAGCTTCTTTTCCTTATCTTCTCTCTGAAATTATTACACCAATATCCAATGTATCTTCCTCATGGCTCGTATCTCAGAATTTGTGGAGTGTTCGAATTGCTGTACTTTTCATTCTAAAATGTCAAAAATATCTAGGTCTCTACCCAAATGACTGGCAGGACTTCTGTTCTCTATGCTAGAGTAACAACAGCAGCAACGAAGATGAGCCCATAGACTAAACGTGGGCAGGATTGCACTTGTGTTTTGCCTCATTAGCGTTAATCAACAAGCTTTCAAATGTTTAAAGAACACAGTTGATTGAAGTAGAATTTATTGTTATTTATTACTGTTGTAATAAATTGAGGACTAATTGTTTTTCGACTGTTGAAATGTGACTAATAGCACTTTCTTAAACAAATACAAGGCTTTTCTTTTTCTGTTTCTTTTCCGTAGGTTTAGGCTTCAGTATTGCAGGAGGTGTGGGGAACCAACACATTCCTGGAGACAACAGCATTTATGTAACTAAAATTATAGATGGAGGAGCTGCACAGAAAGATGGAAGGTTGCAAGTAGGAGACAGACTACTAATGGTGAGTGTGACTTAAACAAGAGAAATTTTATTTTCTCACAATTCTGGAAGCAGGGAAATTTAAGAGCAAAGTTCTGACCCATTCAGCTTCTAGTGAGGTCTCTCTTCTTGGATTGCAGACAACTATCTTGCTGCTGCATCCTCACATGGCCTTTCCTCTGGGCTTGTGCTGAGAGAAAGCTCTCTCTCTCTTTCTCTTCTTATAAAGCCATTAGTCCTATCAGATTAGGGCTCCACCCTTAAGTCATTTAATTAATAACCTTAATTGCCTCCTAAGGACCCTATCTCCAAATACAGTCATATTGGGGGTTAGAACTTCAACATAAGAATTTAGGGGGAGGAAGCAGTGACCTTGGGGGCAAATAGAAAAGGGAGAGCAGATTTTGTGGTAAAAGGTATAAAAAGTACAGGTATAATTGGAGCTGATTTGTTGATATTTTAAAAACAGAAATCTAAATTTTCACCAATTTTCATAGGCACAGAGATTATGTCTTGTTCTTCCGGTATCATCCATCTCCTATCAGCCAGAGAGACTGCTAAATCCAGACTGGTAGAGAGATGGGCTTTGAAGAGCAAAGGGAACAACCCTATCTGGTTTACTGATGTGTACGTTTCTATGCCTCTCTGTGTTCTTCGGTTCAACCAGTGTAGACACAGTTCCTGACTTCCAAGAGTTCATAATCTGAGTTCTGTCACGTGTGCAAATGGATCCCTTCCCCCTCTCCTTTCAGACAGGGTTTCTACTATTTTATTTGCCAGTTGCTCACATGCTTCAGGAGTCTTGGGCAACGATTGACACCAACGTGCAGCCACCCTTTCTGAGCCATGGAGTTATATGATAAATGAGAGCAAAATGTAGGCAATAATAAGCAGTAAAAAATTGGTGATTGCACCTAAAAACTGTTTCATCTCCATTTACTGTTTTATATTAAATCTACAGGATAATAATCAAATACTGAAAATTAATAGAAGATAGCTGTCAAGTAAGATAGCTGTCAAGTAGTCATATCTAGTCATATGTCTTCCTTTGTAAAACAGGATCTTGAATCTTTGTCAAAAGGAGCCATTATCTCCAATACTTTCATGAGAAGTGTTTGGGAAGGATCAACCTATACAATTTCAACAGAATAGTAATTTCTAGGACATGTGCAAGTTTTGGGGGTTGAACCTCAAAGTTCATTGTGCCCATGTCCCTGGACTCTAGACAGGTTGTTTGTAGTTGCACTGGGCTAATTTCGTAGTTGTCAATGATTTTTGTATTGAATTATCTGGATAAGAACTTTATAATAATCTTGATAACTAACATTTATTTGGCATTTACTGTGCTCCATGTATTTTTTTAAACGTTTTTCTGTAATGTAGTATGTATTTCTCACAACAGCCTCTTTTATATAAACAAAGGGAAACTGAGGTATAGAGAGAGGTTTACTAACTTGGCCATGGTCATATAGTTAACAATGGACAGAACTGGATTTCAAATGCTTGTAACCACCAAACATGGTCTTTGCATTTGTTTCCTAAAATCTGTCAGTCAGTCTTTCCTTCCTTCCTTTAGTTATCATTCAGTCATCATTTAGTTATCATTCAGTTATCATTCATTAATTCCTTTATTTAACAAGTAATACATTGAGCACCTACCATGTCCCAGGCAATAGCCACTTCTCAGGAAGGAACTCTGTCAGCAGAAAAAGTATGGTCAAACTGAATGGGCAAAAAATGTGGAATTAATGACTTCAGTCAAAGTTGCAACTAATAAGAGTTTTTGGCTTCTTTATTACTTGAAGTCACTACAATTTTATTTTTATTTTTTTTAAACCATTTTATTGAGGTATGATTGACATGGAAAAAGCTGTACATATTTAATATATACAACTCCATGACTTTGGGGATAAGTACATACCCATGAAACCATCACCACCATCAAGGCTATAAAGTTATCCATCACTTCCCAAAGTTGCCTCTCACTATCATTATTATCATTATTATTTTGCGTGTGTATGGGGTAAGAACACTTAACATAAGATCTACTTTCTTAGCGAATTTTAAGTATACAGTACAGTGTTGTTAACTATTGGCACTAGGCTGTATAGTAGAACTACCATTTTCAATCTCAGAACATTCTGAATTTTGTTTGCTTGTTTTTTTTTTGCCTTTGACGTGAAAGTTGGTTCTTTTTGTTTTTTTTTTTTTAACTTAAAGCTCTTTTGTGTGTTTTTAAATTTTTATTTATTTATTTTTGGCTGCATGGGGGTCTTTGTTGCTGTGCACAGGCTTTCTCTAGTTGTGGTGAGTGGGGGGCTACTCTTCACTGCAGTGCACTGGCTTCTCTTTTTGTGGAGCACAGGCTCTAGGCGCACGGGCTTCAGTAGTTGCGGCACACGGGCTCAGTAGTTGTGGCTCACGAGCTCTAGAGAGCTGGCTCAGTAGTTGTGGCGCACGGGCTTAGTTGCTCCACGGCATGTGGGATCTTCCCAGACGAGGGCTCGAACCCATGTCCCCTGCATTGGCAGGCAGACACTTGATCACTGAGCCAGCAGGGAAGTCCTAAAAGTTGGTTCTTATGATGTTGTGTCTTCTGAAACAGAAAAGTGTTATTGGGATATAAAACAACTTCTCTCTAACAACTTCTCTCAAGAAGACAAACTTTATTGTTTGTGGACTTAGGAATAAAATAAACTGTGATATCCATTTACTACATAGTGCTAAATTGAAAAATGAAGAGAACAGTTTCATTCTAAAGTAATGTGTCATAGCGACTGATTTGACCTTTGGCTCATTGTTCTGTAAGACTTTGGATGTAGACAACTCTCCTGGACCTCTTCTGTTATTTCTTCAACTGCTACTATTATAATATCATGCCAGATGCCGTGTGCTGATTTCTTGAAGTTCTGTTTAAATTTTTAGCGTTATATTCAAATTCTTAAAAAAAAAACTCAAAGTCTAAATAATTCTGTCAAAGGATTTTCCAGGCACCATGCTATTTTTCCATTATCATTTTCTTGATATTCATTGTAGACAAAATGATTTCAAAAATAGCTGTGACATAATCCTTAGCTGTTTTGAGTTTTAAAGCATAGTTTAAAAAAAAATGAAGCTTCAACAATCATAGGTCTCTCTCCTCTTACGTAAGGAAAACATAATTAGTACTTTCAAGGCAACTGCCAAGCTGAATTTGGAAATGAAAGAAAATGATTCATTTTATAAAATTCTGAAAGAAAAATGAGCCTGAGGGAGAGCATAAATTAAAAATCCCAGAAGCCACCCCAAAAGATCAATTATCTTGCTTCAACCAAAAATATTTATTAATGCTCTCCTTCTGTCATTCCTTTCCACCTCCTCTTCCCTTTACTACCCTACATTCATGTCTTCTTTATCTTTCTCCTCTTCTACTCTCCTCCCCCAAAGGAAGTATGAATAATTTAGATTCTGTGATTTACCAGCTGTACCATACTCTATTTTTCTATAAATAGGTTTTTTCTAAAACAATGTGTACCACTCCCTTCTCTCACTTCTTAGGGAAAATTCCTCCATATGTTATTCATTCATAGTTCTGTAAGTAAGCTGATCGAGAATAAAATTCCATTAATTTCTTTAGACTTTTGTGGATAGATCACCACAATTCAGGAAGTCTCCCAGCATCTACCCTGCAGTGAGAGCACAATCTTTTTTTTTTTTTTTTTTTTTGGGGGGGGGGGGGGGGTGGCAGTGGAGGGGATCTTTAGTAATAAACCTTTCAGTTTCTCAACTGAAATAACTTTAATGTTGGACACCATCTGAATCATACCATATATACTGGGTACTTTTTTTTCCCTAAATACTTCTTATATGTCAGAACTGAAAAGTATCTATCTTAGATATTATCTTTTTCCAACTCTCATTTAGTACATCAGAATCCCACAGAGAAGCAACCATGTGAAATAGTCCCTCACCTCTGCTAGAACTCTCTAACGATGGAGAATGGAATGCCTCGTCGAAGCTATCCATTAGATACTAACCATCAGTAAAAATGTTTTCCTTAAAATTATATCAAAATATACTTCCCTATACAGCTCTCCCTTTAGTAAAGGTCTCTCCCTTTAGTAAAGCTCTCTCCCTTGGAAACACAATGATGAATATGAATTCCTCTTCCACATTTGTTTAAAAAGCTATGTCTTGCCAATTCTCCAGTTCTCAGTCTTTTAAGATGTTTTACACTTTTCCTGTCACTCTTGCACTAACTTTTATCATACATCCATTTATCCTCTGAAAATAGATTACCCTTTTATAGAATGTTATTCCCCAACTTAAAAGAAAAAAAAAAAAAAACAGGCAATATTATTGCATCTGACCTTTACATTTATTCTACTGTAAGAAAAAATTATCCTGCCTAAAACCTTTGCAATAAGCCCCTTAGTGTTTCAAATAAGATGACTTTAATGTCAGACCTCTCTGATGTTTCATGGGTCACCCAGATGCATGGTATATGTTCTCTTTATCAAAATAACAATTTTTAAAATTTCCCCTGCTACTGGCACTTATTATCATTCACTAGAAGTTTGTTTGTTTTGTTTTGTTTTTTATTTTTTCAAACGACAGTGACATCTGATTTTAATGGACTGTACCAGTAGCTTAGTGTTGCAATCTCAGACTGAATAGATTCCCTCTTGGCCTTGAACTTCATGGAACATATGGTCAGAGGTTAACAGTATTGATAATTTTCTAATTCTTTCATATATTTTTACACACTCATTTTTATTAAGCCCTACCCTGGTGATACATAGAGCCACATATATTACAGAAATGTGATTTTCTTCATCTTTTTTCTACACAATACCAGAAACTTTGAATCTAGGGTCATCTGATTGTCTTCTCTAAAGGGACAACATGAACTGTTAATTGGCAAAGCCCCTGTCGCATTGTGATTTAAAGTTTATAATCTTAGTTTCTTTCTTCCATAACCTTTGCTTGATGTTTGAAGAAAAAATTGTCAGAGAGACCTTTTACATCTTTTACAGAAAATAAGTCTGTATCTTTTCTTTGCTTAAAGGGAAGCCAAAGACAAGAGGAAAGGTAAATGAGGCATTGAAATAATATGGAAGGACAATGGACTCAGAGATAGGATATCTGGATTCAAGTCCCAGGCAACCAGCATTAACTCTACCTAACTGACCTTGGGCAAGTCATGTTCATCTTTGGTCTTTTGTTATGTCCTGAATACCATGACAGCATTGCCTTAGATCAGTGTTTCCCAAGTGTGTTTTAAAATATTAGTCTCATGTCTGTGTCACATGAAAAGGATCTATAGTCAAATTGAAATTCTACAACCTGTATCTCACCTCTTTTGTAGATTCTCAACAAACTTTAGCATATATAAGGGTCTATGAAGTCCTCCAGTCAAGGAACTAATTTAACTTTGGTACCCTAACTTTCATATATATTTTACTGTGGACCTCTTTTTCTTAAGTAATGCTTATGAAATACCTAGAACTAGTGTTCACTGGAGTCACTCTGGGATGTGCTATGTGTGAGCATCTCCTATTTTTATTCCAAAATGTGCATCCTATGGTAAGGACATTAAATAGTTTTAGGGAAGATGAGTAGAAACAAGATAAGTTTTCTGAATGAGTATTAGTTGTGAGGACCCACTATCACCTTGTTTCATCCAAATATCAATAAGAAAATCATCTTGAAGACCATGCAAATATGCAGGAGTTATCTGAATAATGAAGAGGATTTTAAAACACTTTCATTGTTTAGGCCAACCTTAAATAAGAACCAAAAGCTATAACTGTCCCTGCACATGGCTCTTTCCTACCACTGACACACTGCTTCCTCCTTAAGAAGATCTTTCACCCACAGCACCTCCTCACTGCAACACTTGAGAGATGAATAGGGCAGTCATTACTGCTATTCTTATTTTCGGAAGAGAAAGTTAGAACTCAAAGATGCAAACACTTTTCCAATATTACATAACTAATAAATTGTGAGATTGGATTCAGACCTAGATATCAGTTTTCTAAAGCCACATTCCTTTCAGCTGTTTACTCAACCCCTCTTGTTCTCCATCTTGGTTACACATTTGAATCTCATGGTAAGTTCTTGAACGCTATGGATGCCCAGGCCTCAATCAACCCTGAAAAATCAAATCAGAATCTCTGGAGTAGGAGCCATGCCTCGTTTTCTTTTCTTTTTTTTTTTTTTTCTTTTTTTTTTAA
>RJWK010008455.1:0-19450 GCA_004363435.1 Platanista minor | reverse complement strand
CTCCGCAACGGGAGAGGCCACAGCAGTGAGAGGCCCGCGTACCGCCACAAAAAAAAAAAAAAAAAAAGAACCATAATTCTACCTTGACCTAATCACATCCTACCCCACTCTGCTGCCACTCCACTGCTCCTCGTGAGGGTGACTTCTGAGGTAATGCGCATTCCATCAAGCTGGTATAGTATCATTTAGGAATTTCCAGTCACGGGCTAAAAGGCGTTAGAAATAGTTCACCCTTCAGACTCTGTCTCCAGTAGTTAGATTACCTTTTGAAACACCAGGGGAAAAAAATTTTGGATAATTATTTCTTGGACTCCCTTTTAATTTGTCTCAAATACAATAAAATTACAATATAATGCAAATGCAATGATATATTTTATTTAAGTGTTTAAGGGCTTTATTTATAAAGGGATTTTATATAAAGGGTTAAAGCCTTCCATTATATTTGTTTATTCCTTTTGCTTGTATTCAGTTTAATAACCCCTTTTTATAGAACTTACTCTATAGTCATCATATATTGGTACCTAGTATAAAGCGGTGGTTTTAAAATTCTTTAACAGGGCTTCCCTGGTGGTGCCGTGGTAGAGAGTCCGTCTGCCGATGCAGGGGACGCGGGTTCGTGCCCCGGTTTGGGAAGATCCCACATGCCGAGGAGCGGCTGGGCCCGTGAGCCATGGCCTCTGAGCCTGCGCGCCCGGAGGCTGTGCTGCGCAACAGGAGAGGCCACAACAGTGAGGGGCCTGCATACCGCAAAAAAATTAAAAATTAAAAAAAATAAATAAATAAAATAAAGTTCTTTAACAGCACACGCCATCAGTAAAACACAAAAAGTTTCTTTAATATATGTATATTTCTCTACTTTAGATTGCATTCATATATTGTTATGGTAATATATACATTTTATTTTAAACCATACACAAGAAATAGAAAGATGAAGATCGATGTGATAAATATTAATAGAAGTTCAAATATTTCTTCCTGTACCCAGCTGCTTGCCCTGGGGTTCCTATCATACGGTCCATTTGGTGACCACTGCTATAGAGGAAGCTGGAGTCAATCAAGACATCAGTGGCACTTGCTCTGTCTCTCTCTCTCTCTCTCTCTCTCTCTCTCTCTCTCTCTCTCTCTCTCTCTGCAATGAAAGGTAAAGACATGCATTAATGGGACTTCCCCTGATGGTGCAGTGGTTAAGAATCCATCTGCCAATGCAGGGGACATGGGTTCCATCCCTGGTCCTTGAGGGTCCCACATGCCGCAGAGCAACTAAGCCTGTGCACCACAACTACTGAGCCTGCCCTCTAGAGCCCGTGTGCCACAACTACTGAAGCCCGCTCACCTAGAGCCCATGCTCTGCAACCAAGAGAAGCCACCGCAATGAGAAGCCTGTGCACCGCAAGGAAGAGTAGCCCCTGCTCGCTGCAACTAGAGAAAGCCCACGCGCAGCAACGAAGACCCAACGCAGCCAAAGATAAATTAATTAATTAATTAATTTTTAAAAAAAATGCTACATAAATAGTTTTTTTTAAAAAAAAGAAATGCATTAATGATTAATGGAGGAGGAAGAAATTTGCACTGTTGGAGCTCTGATTATGTCCCTTATAAGCTGATGTGAGCCGGTGTTCACATTTTGTACCAGCCTTTCATTCTTCTATCCCATGCCTGACACAGAGTGAGTGTCCAATAAATGTGTATTGTTGGTTGAATGACCTTCATTCCTTATCCTTTCCTCTCTGACTCAACACAACTGTAAAATAGAAGCTCAACACAAATGCCTCATTCTTCCTATAACATAGGGAATTTGGGTTGCTTTTCCTTTGATATGCCACATTGTTTTTTTAACTTATTTAGCGGATTGTTTCAATATTTATTAAGTGCCTACTGTTTACGCTGTGTCAGCTGGGGGAATACAAAGATGAAAATGATCTAATCATTGCCCTTGAGAAGGTCAGTCTTTGAGATGGAAAGAGGCACTGCAGGAGTAAGTGTTGTACGAGATCAGTTTCACAGGAAGAACCCTGAACAGGAAGAAACTATTTCCAGCATTAGGATCAGCAAAAGCACTATGTCTGATTATGATGTTTGATCATTATGCGTACACTGCTTTATGTTATACAGTGTCTTTTCAGGTTCATGGTATCATTTCTTTCTCATAAACACAAGTAAATCAACAAATAAATCAATATTATCCCCATTTTACATATAAGAAAATTAAAACTCAGTAAATGTGTTAACTGGCCAAGATTCATAAAACTAGAAATTGATAGCAGATCTGAGTCTACTTTCAAAATTACTCTCATTATATACCAGGTTGCCTTCATTTCTAAAAAACACCTAGGTTTAAAATATGGCTATTATTTCTGATAAATTTAAGTAAAGTCACTGGGCATGAGAAATCAACTTCCTTCTTTCCTATTCTAATTTTCCATTACTCATGAGATCTTGCTATGTGTGTCTCATAAAGAGGTCACCTCGCTTAGTTTCTGTTCTCCCTTGCTTAAAGTTTTTGTTCTTATTCATTTGAAAAATAGAGTTAATTTTGTTCTGACCATAACTAATTTTGTTCTAACCGTAATTAACAGTAGTTAATTTTGTTCTAACCATCTCATTGCTGAAAAGATGAAAAATAAGAAAATATTTATTATCTAGAGATAACCATTATTAACGTTTCTCATGTATTCATAGTTATTTTTAAAACAAATTTTATTATAGCAGTTCATTGCAATGGACTGCAGAGATTTCAGTCTTTGGTTTATGCATACTTATTTTCATACCATTGACATTACTACATTAGATTGGCCCCCTTTTTAAGTTATTTTACAATATGGTGATCATCTACTTTGTCTTCTCTTTTAAAAGTTAACTTTGGAGTTTGTGATGTTTTTTCCAGTGTTTCTAGAGTCTCACATTTCCTTGTACTATGTCTTAGTACAGTTTTTATTTCCCTAATACCTCCCAGTTTGTCTCACTACATTGCTATTCCAGAATGACTATGGAAAGGTCAGTATGTTGCCATCTGTACATTGCTCATTTCTCCTCATCACACCCCCTCGTGCCCACACACCTCCCACCTTTGTACCATCACATATGTATTTGCTAACACTTATTTGAAATCCCACAACACTTGACATGTTCCTTTCTTGAAAGTCTTCTGGCACTTCTTTCTTCAACTGGTTTGCCCTCCTCTGTCGGCATCATGCTCCAATTCAGCGCTGCCTCTTCCATTCGAGAGAATGAGCCATCTCACCTCCAACCTCTCTCTCTTGGCCTCAGTCCTCTGTCCTATCGAAATACTTGGCCAGGCTGCACACATGTCCCCCTCTGTGTAGCGCACCCCACAGAAACACTTCATTCAAATGCACATGATTTTTTTTTTCTGAAACCAGGCCAGTTGCTCAGTGTTCACCATTATAGGCAGATACTTGATGCAAAAGAAAAAAGGAAAAGGAAAAAGACAATGGAAAGCAATGACAAGAGCAGCCAGCCAATCAGTATAATGTCCCTTCTCTCTGTGTACAATCAGCTCCAGCTGTAGGCCCTTTCTCTTGAGAGTTCAGAGGATAATGCACACATATAATTACCCCAAATAAACCCACTTTCATGAAAAACATTTTGAAGACTTCAGCACAAAAGAGCACTTTTGGGTCCAGATCCTATACTATTCTGAATTTTTAAAAAGACCACACAGAAGCCTCATCAACAGTTCTCTAATTAAACTCATCAGTTCACAGATGTTTACAGGAAAATGCTCAGTGAAAATTTTCACCAAGAATTCCTGTTTCCTGAGAAGAGAGATGGATGATGACAATAGTAATAGTAACAAGAGCTCACATTAATAAGTAATGAGCCTACCACTTTACATAGGTCAATACGTTTAAATCAATAACCCTTTTGAGGCAGTGATTATTCTCATACCTATTTTACAGAAGTCAAAACTGAGGCTAAGTAGGTTAAATAACTTTCCCAAAGTCACACAGCTAGGTAGTGCCAGGAGCAGGATGAGTCCTGGTTTGCGTGACTCAAAAGCATGTGCTCTTAATCACTACATATTGTTGCCACCACCTCTTCCATGACGAAAATCAGTGTAAATTTTCCAACATTTCATAGTCACCAAACAAAAACTGACTGAACTACCACTATTTTAAATTACCAATATTTTCCCCAATATCCTCTCTTTCCTCACTCCTCACCTCCAGCTTTTCCTCAACTTCTGTTTTCTGCTCTAAATATTTTCCTGGTGGTCTGGGAGTCTGTTAAGGCAGTCATTCTCAGAAAACACACTTAAAGATAACATCTTCTAGACTGTTTCAAGGCCCAACTTAAAAGTGCAAAAAGTGCAGTTTAATAAACACTGGCCACATCTCTTTTTCACTGATAATCTAATGAGCTGTGTGCTTTCTGTACCCTGGAGAGAGAGACAATGAGCCCTGTCAGAAACAGAGCTTTTGTGCCACTTGTAGTCTAATCCAGTTGTTTTCTAGCCTTTAGGGTCTTTATATGTTGGCTTGTGATCCTCACTGTTTATGCCAACAAATACCTCCTCTCTTCTCTTTTTTCAATATAGATGTTTCTGGGGTGCATGGTCACAATATTCAGAGCCACCTTAGGCAACCATTGTTTAAGAGAAAACACCCACTTCCATACACATTTTAAACCATTGTATATGAACATTATTTGTAAATTTTCATTATCTATGTACAAGTGGTACTGCCCTTAAAAAAGTGATTAATCAAATATACAAGAAGGTTTTGAAGAAATATATATATATCAAACTACTTTCCATTTTACTTATTTATTTTTTGACTTTGTCATTGTATTTGGCTGATGCAATATATTGTCACCACTGGATTAAGGGAGAAGGGTAATGATTATTCAGGCTTTTATAACACTTAGAAATTCACATTACTTCTATATGTAAACTTGGAAAGAGACTCTTCTTCTAAAGGAAGAATAGATGATGTAAGCCCTAGGTTTCAATGAACCAACACTCAAGGGCCGTCTCATTTTCATCTTTCCAGGAGGACGGTGATCCAACTGATGGCTTTGCCACTTGGGGTCTGTGTGACCTATTTGTTGCAAGTTAACCTCTTCAAATGTCAGTTTTTCTCACCGGTAAAAATGGGCCTAATTATTCATGTCTACCTCATGGACTTATAACCAGGACCAATTATATGACTTATGTCAAAATATATACATAGTACTTCCAAGATATATGGCATATAGGTGTTAAATAAATGTTAGCTCTTATTATTACTGTCATTTTTGTTATTTCTCTGTCTATAACTAAAGGCTGCCATCATCAACTGTGTACCCCATGCCTGTAGTCCCTCTACATTCCCACTCTATATGGGTCTCTTTTTCTATCCATTCATTCCATAAACAGCTATGCTCTATTAGAATGTGAGTCTCATGGGAGCAGGGGCTGTGTCCATCTGGAGGAAGCAGTATAGATGAGTGGTTAAGAGCATGGTCCCTGGAGCCAAACTGCTTGGCTTTGAATTCTACCTCTACTACAGTTAGATCAATGATTTTGGGAAAGTTTCTTAACCTCTTGGAGGCATGCTTTTCTCATCTGTAAAATGAAAGTAATTATAATAGCCAGCACATAGGTTATTGTGGGGCTTTATTGTGTTAATATACGTAAAATAATTTAGAGTAGTGCCTGACATGTAATAAGGCTATATGTGTCTGCTGTGATTATGATTATCATTCTTATTTTTTATCACTATATCTCTAGCATGTAGAGCAGTGACTGACACATAATAGGTATGCAATAAATATTTGATCAATGAATAAACAAGTGCTAGACACTGGAAATACAAAAGATTTACAAGAATGTCACTTGTCTAGAAGAGAACTGTAGGAACTGGTAGAGAGGCTTACAGCTTACTGGAGAGCTCATGGTCAGCAGTCAGGTTCAGTTCCCTCCTGTTCCAGGGTCCCTAACCTGGGCTACACCACCAAGGATTAACTGACACATGAAATTTAAAAACGTGAAGCAAAAATAAAAAGCAACGCTACGAGGTATTAAATGACTAAAGTACTGATCAGATAGTACAGAGAATATGTAGGAATCCAATCTATTTTATTTATTTACATTTATATTACATTTATTTGAATTCCACATCATGTCAGCAGGAACCAACTAAAGAATTGCTTCATAAAAAAAAAAACAGGAGCCAAATAAGGATAACCTAAGTATGCAAAATATTTCCTGAATATTTGAAAACCATTTAAGAGAAGTGTTGCAAAGACCCACTGTAAGCCACTGCCATGAAGTAGTAACTGCTCAGGTATCACAGGCTTTTCTGTCCAATAACAAAAGAGGAGTTGCTGTTAAAGCTGATAGCAATAAGGTACTCTTGAACTTGTTCACCTGAACAGTTCTATGTTCCAACATTAGCACTCTTTCCTTAGAAAATAGACTCATGTTAAATGACATTTTGATGCGAACAGTTTTTAAAGGGAGGAAAGCCAAGTTTGGTGAAGCTGTGGGAAAACGGGGGGTCTCGTATAATTGTGGTCTAAGAGTAAACTGGTTCATGTTTCCAAAGGGCACTTTGGGCGTAGGTATCAGAGCCCTTATAATATTCATATACTTTGTCCAGTGTTCGTTTGTATGAGTTATCCTGAAGAAGTCATCAAAGTGGTGTACAAATATAGAAAAAAGTTTATTGCAACATCATTTATAATAGAATAAAAATAGAACCAACATAAACATGCTTTAGTAAGAGATTAGTTAAATCATTATGTTATAGCCATGCAGCACAGTGCTTTGTAGGAAACAAAACTCATGTTGTTGAAGTACATTCATGTTAGAGGCAAACGTTCACTCGAAGTTAAAAAGCAGGTTCCAAAACAGTGTGCGTAATATGGTCACAATCGTTTAAAGAAATATATCCATATAGGGAGATTAGGGAAAATTTTTATTTTCTTCTGTTGTTTTTGTTTTTTTTTCTTCAATGGATGTATGTTACTTCTGTAATCACGATCACTACAGCATAAGAAGGACATTTGACCCCTTTGTTCCTTTTTCCACAAAGAGTATTCTGATTTCTATTATAAAATATTGTTTCCTCTTAGAAAAAGGCAGAAGCAACCTTGTTTTTTAGCATCAACAACTGTACCTTATCTGCTTTGGCTAATGCCTTTAATCCATCTGTTCTGTCAAAGTGTGATATAGATACTGGACTGTAATGATTGCAGTTTAATCTTTACATAAGTCATAATTTTGAATATCTTCTTGCCTGAATAGTTCTCTTCACCTGCATAGATTTGGCTCTAATAATGAATTTTTCCCCCTTTCAGGTAAACAATTACAGTTTAGAAGAAGTAACACATGAAGAGGCGGTAGCAATATTGAAGAACACATCAGATGTAGTTTATCTAAAAGTTGGCAAAGCCACCACCATTTATATGACTGATCCTTACGGTCCACCTGATATTACTCACTGTAAGTACCACGCTCAGTGTCATCTTTGAACAGCATGCCAGGTTTGCAAAATCGGAATTCTACAAAGCTTGGCAAAGTCCTCTACTTGCACCTTCACTCTTCTTTAGCCTGTGGAAATACTTCAGGGGGATCCTGCACTTGACTCCCCAGTTGCCTTGGAGGCCTTACCTGATGAGTTGTCAGATTCACCCTTATGGAAAGGCTTGATCATGTATGTTATGGACAGTGTGATTACAATATCATAGGGGCAACACATTTTTAAAATTTATTTTATTGAGGTATAGTTGATTTACAATGTTGTGTTAATTGCTGCTGTACAGCAAAGTGATTCAGTTATATATATATATATATATATATATATATATATGCATTATTTTCATATTCTTTTTTACATGGTTCATCACAGGATATTGAATATAGTTCTCTGTGCTATACAGTAGGACCTCATTGCTTGTACATTCTATATGTAAGAGTTTGCATCTGCTAATCCCAAACTCCCAACCCATCCCTCCCCCAACACCTCCCCCCTCGGCAACCACACGTCTGTTTGCTATGTCTGTGAGTCTGTTTCTGTTTCATAGATAGGTTCATTGGTGTCATATTTTAGATTCCACATATAAGTGGTATCATATGCTATTTGTCTTTCTGACTTACTTCACTTAGTATGATGATCTCTAGGTCCATCCATGTTGCTGCAAATGGCATTATTTCATTCTTTTACATAGATGAGTAGTATTCCAAGGGGCAATGAATTTTTAAAGTCTGTTTCTCAAGCCCCTAAAGCATGATGGCTCTCATGTCCTAATAGTCTCTCTTCCTAGTTCAAATCTGTATAGCCGCAGAGTGGAAAAGAGGGGCAGGCAAAATAAGCCAGAGATAGCACTGTGCTTCTTCCTGGGGGAAAGGATCTTGCTGTCAGTTGGTGAAATCATAATCCTTAATAACTATCATTATAGTTCTTACCTTTACCAGAACTGGATATATTGGCAGGGAAGCCAGAGAAAATTGTTGATCACTATGGCAGTGGAGATGGGGTGGAGGTGCGTGCTTCTAGGGCAACAACTAACAATGAGATGCTCTACTACGTCCTCACAAAGTCCACTGCTGCATAAGCCCCGTGTTTTCCCTTCTTCTTAATAGGTCAACAAGAAGATTCTGTCCTTGGGGACTAGATTTAGAAGCAATTCATTTCTTTGATGTGAGTTTAAGGGATAGTTTTGTCAGCATGAGTAAATGTGCTCATTCTGAAATTTTGAGAAACCAATTGCGAGACTGGGAACTCAGAATGTCTTCAGGACCTGTCATTAATTAGTACTATGGTCTTAAGCAAGTTGTTTGACCTCTCTTAGATTTGGATGTCTCTCTTGAAATGTAAAGGTTGAATGATTTTGTTATTTGCCCATTTACATTAGCTATTGCTTTTCTTAATGGTGATTCTAAAATGACTTGCCCCAAAATATGTCTTTTTGTCAAGCAAGCAGTAAGATGAGATTAGCCTTACCTCGGGATAAGAAAGAATGTTAACTTTCAGAGTTTTTCAAACTGGATAAATTTAGAAAAATCTGTCTTGAGTCTCTGTGAGCCTCTTCTTGAAGAGCATATAAGGTCAACATCAGAGAGAAAAAGGAGAAAACAAAACTTGCTATTCAATTCAAGAAATGTGTATTGAGTGATTTCAATACATGCAAGGCACCTTGTAAGGTAATATGTGTGATACAAAGGAGATAAAATCGTGGCCTTCATCGAAAGGAAGGCTAATGCAGATATATAAATAGTAGCAACATTTGGCAAACTGAGAGGGATGTACATGCCATGAGAGAGGTAAAAATATATGTCCTTTGGGCCCTCAAAGGAAAGGGATATCACCCGTCTTCGGAAGATCAGAAAAATCTTTATGCAGAGGGTGGCGTTTGAATTTTATCTTGAAAAAATGGATGAGATTTCGGTATCAGAGATGGAATAGGAGAGAGAAGTTGCAGGTAGCTGGTAGAGTGGAGCAAAGGTACAGATATTGGGGAGAACAGGCCTTATTTAAGGACCATAGGAGATTCATAAGGGGGGATATTGAAATGAGTCAATCTTGTAAGAATGGTGAAAGGGAGAATTTATATTCAATACTGTAGTGGCAATGGAGAGTGTGTAAGCAAGAGAACAGCATGATCAGACCTGGATTTCTCAATGTATGAAATGGATTTGGGGAGAGAACAGCAGCAGGAGACCCAGTTAGGAGGGCTTTTCAGTCACCCAAAAGGGGGATGAATTAGGGTGGAGGAACAGAAGAGAAAGACCAGAGTTAGCCTTTCTGGCATGGGAGTGGAGCATATTTAGGGATTAGAGTCTTATACAAGAACTTGCTCCTAAGAGCCTTCTGCTTTTGATGGTTTGATATTAATTCTGTGAAAAGAATGTGAGCTCTGCCATTAAAAAGCTAACATTTTTATTTCAATAGAAAATTAATCATTGTTCTGAAAATATGAGTGCTGGGTCTCTCCTCCGGTTTTTCTCTTCACCTAATTATACGAACTGGGCTTACAGATATAACTGTTATTACATCTTTCCAATCCTAAAGGTCACCATGTGCTTGCACATATTAAATGCAAACAAACAGCAACTCCCTCCTCTTGAAGGATCAGAAAATTCTTAGTGTGTAGCAAAGCCTTTCTATTTTTAACAGAACTGTAGCATGACACATTGAATCAGCCACATAACAGATTTCTTTTCTTTTCTTTCACCCCTTAGCTTATTCTCCACCAATGGGAAACCATCTTCTCTCTGGCAACAATGGCACTTTAGAATACAAAACCTCCCTGCCGCCCGTCTCTCCAGGAAGGTACTCACCAATTCCAAAGCACATGCTTGTTGAAGACGATTATACCAGGTCAGATATGCTTTTGGTTAATTGGGTTTGCGATCATTACAAGGAAGAAATTGCATTTGCCTAACATGGCAGCTGTTGCTTCTCAGCACCATTCAAACTTATGATAGTCTCACCTCAAGTGGAAATCTGCCAAGACTTATAAACATGTGTGATTGTCCTCTGTTGGAAGCAAAAACCACAAATTCTTTGTGGAGAAGTAGTAATAGACACACAACAATCACTTTGCAATCTGTTAGGACTTTCGATATCTAACAACATTTGAGCTTTACAGCTATGCTGTAAGATAGGTATCATTACTCAAAGACAGAAGATGGTGCTGAGGTTCAGAAAGAAGGAAGTAGCATAGCAGTACGTACATGTCCCCTTGTAACCACATATCTGGTTCGTAGAAGAGTCAACACTGAAAAACTCTGGGTTTTTTTTTTTTTTACTCTAAATTCCATGTTCTTGCCACCAACAGCTACACACAATTCACTGGAACTGAGGTTTCAGTCAGTCCTCCCTCGAGTGCAGTAACTACAGGTGGAAAGGAAAGGAGTGAAATTAACTCCAAATAGTTTGAATTTAATATATCTCAGTCTCAAAGGGGAACAGGACAGGATTTTAGGACACTGAACAGAACCACATGGCTAACCCCACAAAATAAAACTAAATTTAGGGCTTCCCCGATGGTGTAGTGGTTAAGAATCTGCCTGCCAATGCCAGGGACACGGGTTCGAGCCCTGGTCGGGGAAGATCCCACATGCCGCGAGCAACTAAGCCTGTGCGCCACAACTACTGAGCCTGCGCTCTAGAGCCCATGCTCCGCAACAAGAGAAGCCACCACAATGAAAAGCCCACGCACCCCAACGAAGAGTAGCCCCCGCTCACCACAACTAGGGAAAGCCCGCACAGCAGCAACAAAGACCCAACGCAGTCAAAAATAAATATATTAAATAAATAATTTTATTTTTTTTTTTAAACTAAATTTAGCTGGCATGCCTCTGAAAAAGTCAGGTGTGACAGTTCAGAGAAGACCAACTTAGTTTACATTATGGTCACTGGTCAGGATTAAGTAACTTTTGGATGATGAACAAATGAATGAATGAAGGGGTGGATGAATAATAGGAAAGGTACATTTTTTCTTTTTTATCTTTAAATGTTTTTGTTCCAAAGTAATGCGTGCTCACTGCATTTGGTGAGGTAATGCAAAGATGTTCAAGAAACAGAAATCTCCCTCAAGCTCAGCAAGGTTCCCAGTGTGGCATTCTGGCTTGAACCGTTCATACCTTTTCTATGTTCATACAGACGTGTACAAAGCATACTCAGGTGTAGGTTGGGCTTGACATTGTTTTTACAAAATAAGTTTGTATATTACACATTGCTTTGCAACTTGCTTTTTTCATTGAGAAAAACTTTTACCCAAAATGAGATTGCATACGGATATGTACACCTTTTTTCTGAAAATGTTTGTGTGGAAAAGCGATGCAGATGGATCCTTTAGTTTTATATCCTGCCTGTCTACTGAAGTCATTTGTCAGCCTTTAAAAAAATTGAGGAGACTTCCTGCTGCTTAACTTTCCTTGCTGGTGCCCGTGTGTGCTTTGGCCTTTTCATTCCTTTGCTATTTCTTTTTAAATGATTAAGCATTTTCCATTTACTTTGCAATTTCAGGTTTGCTGAAGTGGCTTGTTACATCTTTAGCCAAGGAATGGAATGTTTAGGTGCTGCAAATGTGCATCTGTGGTTTAAATCAAATATAAACCTCTTCCTACACTGATATGTCTAATCTCTATGCTCTTAATTAAAATGAAGGTTGCAGCAAAGATAATCCTCATGGGGCTTCCCTGGTGGTGCAGTGGTTGAGAGTCCGCCTGCCGATGCAGGGGACACCGGTTCATGCCCCGGTCCGGGAAGATCCCACATGCCGCGGAGCGGCTGGGCCCGTGAGCCATGGCCGCTGAGCCTGCGCATCCGGAGCCTGTGCATCCGGAGCCTGTGCTCCGCAACGGGAGAGGCCACAGCAGTGAGAGGCCCGCGTACCGCAAAAAAAAAAAAAAAAAAAAAAAAATCCTCATGGTTCTCTAAAGATTGTCCTCATGGTTCTCTAAAGATTGTATAAATATAGCCACCTTTATTCACCAGAGCAATAATCTATTTGCTCTCATCCTATCGCCAATATTTATAGGATTTTAATTTGAAAATGTCATTTTATCTTACTAGGCCCCATAATGAATTAAAATTTATTAAACCCCATTCGTAATCCAGGCCCTTTGCAAGCTGTTTTACTTATACTATCCTTTTTTTTTTTTTTTTTTGTGGTACGCGGGCCTCTCACTGTTGTGGCCTCTCCCGTTGCGGAGCACAGGCTCCGGACGCGCAGGCTCAGCGGCCATGCCTCACGGGCCCAGCCGCTCCGCGGCATGTGGGATCTTCCCAGACCTACACTATCCTTTTAATCCTCCCCAAAACACAGAAGGAAGGGCTGTCATCCCCATTTTAGAGATGCAGAAATTGAAGCTCAAAGAGGTTAGGGAATTTGCTTGTGAGCACACAGCTTTTAAGTAGGAAAACTGGGTGACCTGCCAGCTTTAAAATTCTGGCTAGGAAGAAACATGTTAATTTTCTCCTTATTTTTAAAATGAAAACCAAGTCATGTAAAACTGTTCTCATCGCAAAAAAAAATATGTGGCTAGAAAGGGACCCAAGAGTTTTGATGAGCTCTGAAGACAATTAGATCCAGTCTGAGACATACTTCTACCACTGGCTGACTGTGTGAGCTTGGGCAAATCTTTTAACCACTGCAAGCCTCAGTTTCTTCATCTCTACAAAGGGACTAGTAATCAAATCTTTCTCAGTAGGTTGTTGTAATGATTAAATGAGATAATACATGCAAAGAACTTTTATAACAGTGCCTGATACATAATGAATAGTAAATGAATGTTATCTGTTTGCTCTAGGTATACTCATTATAATTCTCAATCTACCTCTTTGCATGGAATATTTCAGATGGTGTCTGGGGAAGAGATTTCATTTCTTCCTACAGTGATATGCCTCAGTGTCTTACTTCTTGCCTGCTTCCTTCCTTGCTCTCTGGCAGGACAACCTCATAATTTTGCATAAAATCTTCTGAATGTCTGGTGCCTGGGAAACTTGTGAAATAAATTATATCAGTTTACACACACAAACACACAGACACCTCCCTCACATCCTCACCACTGCTGTATCCTCTCACAGGTGCTCTGTGCTATAAGGCATTACCACAGGTCTCAGAGATAAATATTTTCTGAGGCATATTCACCGCATTATTCATGAATATTCATTGAATACTTCCTACTAGACAGTGGGCGCTGCAGTAGAGATGCGAAATGGAATAAGAAACAACGTATCTAAGAACTATCAAATTGGGACAAAAATATACGTGGAACCAGTGGATCCCCCAGTACCTATTCCCTGATGATGCAGACCCCCTCCATGAAGTTTCCCATAAAGCCCGTATGTATATTTTTAGTCCTGAGATTTTATACTTTGGTGTCAAAATGCCCTTTCTTTTATGGTAGTCAATGGCAGTTACTTATTATATCCTAACCTAGAAAATGAAAAGTTGGCAATTTTATATTAGTCCTCACTTTTTTTTTTTTTTTTGCGGTACGCGGGCCTCTCACTGCCGTGGCCTCTCCCGTTGCGGAGCACAGGCTCCGGACGCGCAGGCCCAGCGGCCACGGCTCACAGGCCCAGCCGCTCCGCGGCATGTGGGATCCCCCCGGAACGGGGCACGAACCCGTGTCCCCTGCATCGGCAGGCGGACTCTCAACCACTGCGCCACCAGGGAAGCCCAGTCCTCACTTTTTAAATGTAAAAGTACTGTAAAACCCCAAAGTGTGGGAACTACTAACAGAAACAAACAAAATTAGATCAGTTCAGTGAAGTGCTCTCGTGTTGCCCTAGCAGAGTTCCCCAGCATCACGAGAAGCACTTAGTAAATATTTATAAATAATTATTTTGAGTTTTATGTGAATGCCACAGGAACAGCCTATGACATCAAATAAAGTTTTAAAGACGAGATAACTCTTGTGTTTGAGCTTGAAAAAATGTGTAGGCATTCGTCAGGGAGTCAAGAGATCAGGAAAGGCACTCATGGTAAGGGATAGCACATACATACTCAAGGAAGAATGTGAAATAGAATAAAATGAAGACAGCTGTTATAGTTTGAATACAAGGCTCATAAAGAAAAATTGTACCTACCTTGAAATTGTCTTTATATTTCTATCCTTTCTCTCATCTGCAACCTAGTCATAAGATTGGAAATACATAGAGTAGTAAAAACAAAAAGATCACTACCATGCACTATTACGCTAAGTGCTTTCACATACATTATTGCTCTGATATTATTTATATAATATTCTTAGTGTTGATTTTTACAGGTAACAAAAATGAGTTTAAGTAATTTTCTCATATCATACAGCAAGCAAATAGAAGAATCAAAATTTGAATTTGGGTCTGTCTTCAAAGTCCTCATCCCCATCCCCCCAACCCACCATCTCATACAGTCTCTTTTTACGTAGAGATGTTGGGTAAAGGGCATTGGGCTTGTATCAGGAGGCTGGTACTACCGCTTACCACCTAGATAACCCTGAACAAGTCATTCAATCTCCTGAGTCTTGATTTTCTCATCTGTACATTTGGGTCCTCAAATCTCCTCATGGAATTGTGAGGTTTTAATGTGATAATATGTGTGAAAGTTGTCATCTTTAGAGAGCTATATAAAATTATTATTATCCTAAGGTGCTATATAGTAGCTTACATTTGGGGCCTACTTTACATTTTCCTAAAATAGTAAATCAAGGGAATGAATCTTTAATGATGGGACTGGGACTGACAGGGAAACATTTCTGTGAAATGGGTACCTTCCAACAACCTATAAAATTATATCGAATTGGCAGTCTTTTATTCCAAATGTTCATAATATTTTCCTATCTTCCTGATTTATATTCACTTTTGTTGGGAAATACAGTAAGAATTCTAAAAAGAGTTTTGATTAGAAGACTGCTACAATGGCTCACCTGGAATTTTTTTAAATCTCTTTTACTATTTAAGGAAATGTGTACCCGAGTAAGCTGGGAAATTTTGTTTTTCCTCAATTTAGAGAAAGGAAGCCTAAACAAAAAAGGCTTGGATGAAATTCTCTTAGTAGAAACCCTACTGAGGCCCTTATAAATCAAAATTATTATTATATAAATACTCTGGTCGTCAATTTTTGGAAAACAAAGCTGTTACAAGGATGCTGAGATGGTTTTTTGGCTCATAGAATTATAGACTATCAGATTTGGAAGGGTCATAAGTGACTATAGAGTCTAATCTTCCTCCATTTGATGGGTAAGGAACACAAGGCCTAGCATGATTTGTTGGCTATCCCTAGGTCCCACAATTTTTAAGTAGTAGAATCAGATTTAGAACCCATGTCTTCAAACACCCAGTCCAGTGCTCTTTCTATTTCTCTAAGCTGATATTCATTTTTTTATGATGGAGTAAGAAGCTATAATCAATCAATGATCACCTGTGAGCAGTGCCCACTTTGTACATTAGCTGCAACTATGGATTCCCTCTCTACTGAGCCGAGTCTTCCCTGGTCACCTAGAAGAGATGCAAACCACACACCCTCACTATCTGGTTAAGTATTCTCAGGATACACAAACAAATCATTGATACTAAAACGAAACCAAAAATAATTGAGGATGCAAAGTAAAATTTCTCTTTCAAGACGTGGGGACTTAATTTCCCAAATTATGAACGTGATAAATGCTGTTATGAAAGCCAAGGACCTAAACTATCACTGTGAGCAATCTGTTTCCCAGTTTTAGAAACCAGGTTCACCTGGCCCTGAACTTATTGTGCCCAGATGTCTTTCTAACCGGCTCTATATAATGTTCCCTCACATAATTTGGTTGAGCAACAAGCAAAAGCCGAATAAAGTCTCAAGAAAGATTTCTTGTCTCCAGAAACGTTCAAGGACCACTCTAAACTGTGACTCTGATATTCAGTTTGACTCCCTTATTACTATATAGATATGAATCCATCAGACTAGAGTCTGCCTCCCCTCTTCTCTCCCCAAATTATAGAACATTAGTTTACTGGACATAGTATCTAAAATGTATCCTAGTTCTTTTCTCTTTCTCCCATTCATTCATTCATGTACCCATTCAATGAATATTCAAACTTCTACCATGTGTCAAGCACAGTTATTAGCAACAAAATTACAATGGTGGACAAACCAGACAAGGCTCTGGCCCTTAGGGACTTTACATTCTAGTGTATTGAACAGGAGATATATAGATAAATGAGTTATAGATAAAAAGTGCTATAAGGAAAATAAAATATTATGATATGCCATAGACAGAGTTTGGGGAAGAGAACAGTATAAAGAAGGACAAGCAGGGAATGTCCCTCTGAGGAGATAGGATATGAGTTGAGACCTGAAGAAAAAGAAAAAAAGTGATGATATCAAGATCAGAGAAAGAACATTCCAGGAAGAGGAAATAGCAAAGCCAAAGTCCCAGAGGCAGAAATAAGTTTTGTGGGTTCCAGGAATATAAGGAAGTCAAGCTTGGCTGGAAGAGATGAGCTAATGGGAGCATGGCAACAAATTAAGTTGGAAGAGTCAGCAGCCAGATGATGTGGGACTTCGTAGGTAATGATGAAGAAGTGTAGGTTGAATTTTAAGTGCATTGAGAGTCTATTAAAGAGAAGCAACCAGGAGAATGAAATTATCTGATTTATGTTTTATTAAAATAAAAAAAAAAAAGAACTCCTGACTGGTGTATGGAGCAGGACAGGGACCATTGAAGAAACGAAGAGATCATGACAGCTGGGGCTGGGGGGACAGGTGGCAGTTGGGGAGAAGAGGGGGCAGAGGAGTCTGAGCTACATTTTAGAGCTGGATTCAACAGCCGTCTTCCACAGGAGGGACAGGCCTGCTTCAGCCAGGCTGATTTACCACTGGCCATTTCTAGGCTTTTTATTCGCTGTCGAGTAAGCTTTCAGAAACACCATAAGTGTTTGCCACTGTTGTTGGTGTTTTCCTTGGTGTTTAACTTTGTGGATCGGAACTGGTTAGAAGCTAAATCACTGTTTCTCAAATCCTGCTACCCACATGCCCTTAGGCCTTGAAAAAGGAATTTGTTCTCCTCAGGATCTAGGGTAGAACATGAAGCTTTCTGTGCAAGCATGAAACATACAAAGTCTTATGTTTTGTCATAAAAGTTTGGGAGAGGGATTCCCTGGTGGCGCAGTGGTTGAGAGTCCGCCTGCTGATGCAGGGGACGCGGGTTCGTGCCCCGGTCCGGGAAGATCCCACATGCCGCGGAGCGGCTGGGCCCGTGAGCCGTGGCCGCTGAGCCTGCGCGTCCGGAGCCTGTGCTCCGCAACGGGAGAGGCCCGCGTACCGCAAAAAACAAAACAACAACAACAACAAAAAAAAATTAGGGGAGATATCCTTGTTTGCTTTAATGTGGAAATATTTTGGTTAGAAATTTAATTGTTTTTATTCGAAGTCTTAATGTAAAATTAACATACCAGATGGGTTTTCTGGGGATACTAAGTCCCTGGCAAATACCACAAGCCCCAAGTTGCGGGTGAATACCCAACGCTGAGAAGCACTGAGCTAAATTACACAAACATGTCAGTTATTAAATCTGTGTTATAGAAACCACCTCTTAATTATATCTCAAGTTTTGTGGTCTCCATTAGGGACAGGTTCTCAAAGGATCAGTCAGCGCTTTCCATCAGTGAAGTCTGGTCCTGTTCTAGGTGCTCTTCTTTTTAACTTATATTTAATGACTTAAAACCATTTCTGGATGAACTGGAAGGTCCTTCTTTTGACACAGGAAAGAAATCTTTTCTTACCTGCCATTAACCAAGTATAGGAAAAAAAGAATTGGGTGTGCCCTAGGCAGACAACTGTGCCTGCTTTAGAATTGGGATCTGGACAGCAGAGTGTTGAGGTGGGTGTGCCCTGGAGCCACCCTGCTCAGACTCCTGCCTCGACCGCTTCCTGGCTGTGTGACCTTGGGCAAGTTATGTAACTGTGCTTTGCCTCCATTTTCTCATGTTTAAAAGGAGCAGAATAATACTTCCCACTTCATAGGCTTATTGTGACAAGACACTGAGTTAATACATGTAAAGTTCTTAGAAAAAAAGTAAGCAGTTGATAAACGTTACCTCTTGTTAATACCATTTAAAACAAGGATTTAAGATGAACTACTCCACAAATAAAATCATTTTTTGGTGGAATGGAACTGTTAGCCAACAATGGTATGCAGACACTCAAACAAAATCTACATATAAGTTTTTTTCAACTAATTTATCTGCCAGAACACCTCAGAATATTGTATTACAGGAAGTCTTATAGTCTTAATGCTTTATTAAGGATCTTTATTTTTATTAACACAATGAGTATCTATTATTATCCTCTTCATTGAAAATATAATATAGGATTCAGTGGAACCAAATATGATAAAAACTAGTCTATCAGTCTGGCTTCTGTGGCCAGATACAATTATCCTCTGGGTAATTTCTTGATTTTGCCATATATTATTCATAGTAGCACTCAACAGCCAACACCACGTAGCTTTTCCCTCAAAGAAATTCTGTGAAGTATGGCATCAGACTCCTCACAGCATTTGTAAAGTGCATTATTGAACTTAACCAAGTCAAAGATTCATCAACAGTGTCTCTCAGGTATCTGTTTTGCTCTGTGCTTCATGCCTGATTTCTGCAGTGGGGAGCCTGGCACTATAATGTCTCTCTCGAAGCAAAGGATAGTAGTGAGAAGGGGTGACGGGGACAAAAGGGGTGAGACAGATGGAGGATAACCCACTTAGTGGAAGCCTCCAGGGGAGTTTTGTCTTTATTGACGGTGGCGCCACATAACCATTTGGGTTTACTTACATAAACTGTGAGGCATGATTGATAGAACTATCCTGCTAGAAACAGAGAGAGTGGGTATGCTAATGGGGACGAATCTTAATCAAAGGAAGATATCCAAATATGTACTGGAAAACATGTTAAGCTGCTGTTTGTTGTCAGGGAAATTAATTTAATGATAGGAAAAATGAAACAGTAATGGGAATTTTAAGACAGCCTTTTAC
>RJWK010008454.1:0-47527 GCA_004363435.1 Platanista minor | reverse complement strand
AGAGTGGCATGGACATATGTACACTACCAAACATAAAATAATTAACTAGTGGGAAGCAGCCGCATAGTACAGGGAGATCAGCTCGGTGCTTTGTGATCACCTGGATGGGTGGGATAGGGAGGGTGGGAGGGAACAGACGCAAGAGGGAGGAGATATGGGAACATATGTATATGTATAACTGACTCACTTTGTTATAAAGCAGAAACGAACACGCCATTGTAAAGCAATTATACTCCAATAAAGATGAAAAAAAAAAAAAAAAAAAGTCACGGGCTCTGTTTCCTATAGCCTCCCAACTGACTTTTCCTCCCTGTAAAAGTGCTCTTCCCTTGCCCTGGAGGGACTTGCGTATGGCTCACCACGGTGGCAGACTCTGAATTACAGTTCTCTGTGGATCCTGAATAAACCCATCTTCGCTAGAGAACTATCTGGCAGTCTATTTGTTTCAGTTCAGCAAGTGCCTTCCAGCTTCTGCATCAGGTTGTCAAGCTGTGAGGCATAGAGAAAGAGGAGGAGTAGGGCCTTGAAATCTGTGGGCACTCAAACATCAGAAATGGAATCTCTCTTTTTATTATATAGATACAAGGATTATATTTGGCTGGAGAGCCCTGGCAACCACCACTACGATTTGTTTGACTTCTTTACGAACAGAAGCTCCTTCCTCCAAGTCACTCAGTTATAAACTCCTATTGTTATATTCTAGGCTTTGTGATTATTAATAGCTGTAAAACCATAAAAATCTCAATTTCATGCATCACACTGTAATTACCGCTTATCTTTCCAATTACTTTCCACTTTATCTCTTTCCAGTACTTACACTCCAACAATATTTTGACTTCCTCAGAATGTCTAATTAATTGACTTTACCACTTTTTCCTATCTCTTAACCCATTTTTGCACTGTCCTTTACCAGCTAGAGGTCCTGCTTGTCCACTTTTATTCTTCACTGCCTTTGGACGTTTATGCACTGTCCTTGCCGCAATTTTTCTGTTAAACACATTTGGTAAAACTTTAATACCAGTCAAACCTAAGCTCTCTGTTCTTCATCTTCCCCTACGCCACTGAATGTGCACATATATAAAGGATAACCAATCCATACATATAAAGAATAACTGATCTCACTTGAGTAAGTATCTACAAAGTTTAAGCCATTCATACTTTCTTACTCTCCAAAAAACCTTTCTGCATGCCCTTGTCTCTTCTGAAACATCCAATCTTCTGCCTTCCAATTCTCAGCAGAAAATTCCCTTCCTCTTTCAGTGAGACAAATTTAAGCACTTAGAAAAGTTTAATTTTCTAGTCATCAAATTTAGCAATATGACTGTATCTTGACCAAAACTTTCTGATGCCACAAAGTAACTGTTATTTCTTTCTGAAACCAGCCCTTTAAAACTGTATGCTGGATCCCCATTCTTTCATCCTTACTCAAAGACTTTCTTCCTACGATCACTCCCTCTGTCTGGTATCATTAATTATCCTCTCTTTATTAACTCATTCCCATTAGGTTAAAAAAATGTTGTAATATCTCTCATTCTTAAAGAAGGAGAACAGCAACAGCAAAACATTTTCCTGATCCCACATGCCATTTATTTATTTCTCCAACATTCACTTCTTCTTTAGAGGAAATACCCTTGGAATCATTGTTTTTACTTGCTGTCTCACTATCTTACTTCTGACTCTCCTCACTACTCGTTCTATTACAAAATATTTCATATGTTCAAAATAACAATGTATACGATATTTCATCAAATCTAAGATGCCAATGCTTTCCAGCCCAAAACTACCAGGAACACACTTGTAGTTGACTAAGTTAGACGAACACATACCATGGGAAAACACGGGGCATTTCAGTTAGAGGATGTTAGAAAAGTCTTATGAAATGTCTGGGTTTTGGTTAGGTGACTTCAGGAAGGGTTTTGGGTAGTAGTAGAGCTTTGCTGTTGATTGGATGCTATCATGTATCAGGGATAATTCCAAGATTGAATGTCTCAATCCTTCTTAGTAGACCAAGGCTGAAATAGCAAGTGATAAAAAAGCAGCAGTCATTAATACTAGTGAAGATAGGGGGACATTTGGTCATTTTTGTGGTTTGGAAAATATTCGTGTTTTGTATTGTGATCAGACATGATTATGAGGTGGACTTGATTATTTACTTGATCCCATGTGATCACAGATTTTGTCTTGTCTGATTTGATATTTATCTTCAATAAGAGAACACAGAGACCAAGAGGTGAGGGACAGGCTAGCTTCTGGCAACACCAAGGCATAGCTGGCAATAGCAGGCTAACTCCTGGATGACACAGGTTGCCTTTCTCTTTCTCCGTGTGCTGTGTGAATGGATGTCACTTAATATGATTACTGAAGTCATTGTGAGGAGGAACAGAATGAGCTGGATGAATTCTTCAAAAGAATGAGAATGGTAAGGAAGTTCTTATATAGATGCAAAAATGCATGTTTGGGATAGTATGGTCTGATGCCGTGTGCTTCAGAGGAGCTGGAGTTTCTTGGAAAAGGAGCCAGTAGAAATAAATTGAAAATAGCAAGGAAAAGCAAAAGGACAATTTCCTCACCTCCAGAACTTATGTAGAATATGTGAGAGAGAGAGAGAGAGAAATAGACCTAATTACCTGAGAAAGATAAGTGATGTCTTCAGGGAATTTGCCCTTTCTCCTTAATTGAAACAGCATCCCTTACACCTATTGGAGGACATATAAACCTCACTTTGAAGAGTAAGACATAAGGGTGAATTATTGGAGAGCTCTCGTTTTTCTGTTCAAACAGGCAGACACAGGTGTTTGTACTGTCTTTTTCTTTATTAATACCTTCAAATAGAGCCAGATGCTTTGACCTACGTCAGTCATCCTCCAACTAAGAGGCAAGGCAAAACATGAGGACAGGAAACCAGTATGCTGAGAATGGCAGGGCAGAAGTACAGAAATTGAACCAAAACTAGTAACTGTCTATATCTGGGCTTCAGTTTATGTCCATAAAAAAATATATTCATATTTGTTAAGCCACTTGACAGGAATATACTCTTTACAGAGAAAAGCAATCAGATGCAACTGAAACAAAAATATTCTGAAAAATCAATTGAAAACCATAGAAACTTGCTTAGGTCAGACTGAAGATTCCAGATGATACAACAGAAACATTTGTCTGGGTGGTGGTTATTGAGTAAGACCAGACTAATGGAGGGGAATCCGGTGGTGATGTACAACCTGGAGAGCTTTACCTACTGGTGGTGCCCAAGTGACCAATTGGTTCTGACAATCTATGCTGGGGATTGGTTTCTTTCAAAGTTTTGAGTAGTGAGGGAGACAGTGATCTGATGGGTGAGTGGTGTGGGTATGGATTGAGGAAGGAGATTGACCCAAAATAACTGCGGATCTCAATCAAGTCCTAATTTCAGCCTCCACCCAACTCTCCCTTTTTTTTGTTAATTTGCTTTAATGGTGAACAGAAGTTTCCTCTAGACACCATAGGCTAACAATTTTAAGTGACTTTTGTCCATCTCTATTATACAAGCTGATTTTCTGTCAGACATAATAATCTGAGTAATTAATTTTATGCCCAGTGAATTGTTAATCTCTTTATATTCTGTATAGAATACCTTAAAGTCTACAAATCAAAATTGTGACTGTACACAGAGAAAGAGACCATACTCTATTATTGTTCCACATACCTATAACTTTGGTAGGATCTGTTTTACTGTAACCAAAATCCTTATATTCACTTCATGCCTAACTGGATAATTAAATATGTTTAAGTTCTGAAATTGTGCTGAGGGAAAGGACATCATCTGTGTAAACTTCTTTATACTTTATTTTGAATGGATGAAACTATAAGAGCTACATCCCAATAAAAGGAAAGAAAAACAATCATGCTGTGCACTAAGCTTTCTCTGATTTATTATCAGTGTATACAGCGATTTTCATTTTCCTATATAATTATCCTATTATTAATTTTAATGAGACTAATAAAAACTCAATTTTTTTAATGTTTTATTTCTAGCAATCTGACAATTAAAGTTCTTCTAATGTTTACTCACTTTTCTGCATATCTTCCTTAATTCACTCAATTCTCCCTTAATTGCTTTCTTCATCCTTTTTGTCTACTCTTTTACTTTCCTCTTCTTCTTTCTCCACTCCCTTCCCCCTTTCTTCTCCTCCGTTTCTACTCTTTTATTACCTTCTCTCCTGACTTTTTTAAAAAATTGAGATATAATTGATATACAATACTGTATTTGTTTTAGGTGTTGTACACCATAATGATTCAATATATGTATATACTGTAAAATGATTACCACAGTAAGTTTAGTTAACACCCATCACCGTACATAGTTACATATTTCGTGTGATAACTTTTAAGATGTATTCTCTTAGCAGCTTTCAGATATATAATATTGTATTATTAACTGTAGTCACCATGCTGTACATTAGATCCTCAGGACTTATTTATCTTATAATTGGAAGTTTGTACCTTTTGACTACCTTCACCCATTACCACTACCACCCACCCCTGTCTCTGGCAACCAAAAATCTGTTCTCTGTATCTATGAGTATTAGTATCCTGATATTTAAAAAAGAATTTATGGTAATTTAGCATATTGTGTTTTATGTTGGTCCTAAAATGTAAAATAATTAGCTTCCAAATTTGATGTATAATATGATTACAAATTAATATTTGCTTGATCTCCAAAATTTAAATATATGAAGGTAGAAATATAGTTGACATACTTTTATTTTTTATTTATTTATTTTTTTTGCGGTACGCGGGCCTCTCACTGTTGTGGCCTCTCCCGCCGCGGAGCACAGGCTCCGGACGCGCAGGCTCAGCGGCCATGGCTCACGGGCCCAGCCGCTCCGCGGCATATGGGATCCTCCGGGACCGGGGCACGAACCCGTGTCCCCTGCATCAGCAGGCGGACTCTCAACCACTGCGCCACCAGGGAAGCCCTGACGTACTTTTATATGTTTGTTTTAGAAATCTAAGAACTAACCATACAACTTATGCTATAATTGTAATATAGCATTTTATCTTTTTTTTTTAATTGAAGTATAGTTGATTTACAATGTTGTGTTAGTTTCTGGTGTACAGCAAAGTGAGTCAAATATATAGTTATGGCTATAGCTATAACCATAGATATAGATTATTTTTATATTCTTTTCCATTATAGTTTATTATGAGATATTGAAGACCTTGTTTTTATACATTTTATATATAGTAGTTTGTATCTGCTGATCCCAAACTTCAAATTTATCCCTCCCTCTAGCCTTTCTCCTTTAGTAATTATAAGTTTGTTTTCTATGTCTGTGAATGTCTCTGTCAAGTTCATTTGTATCATATTTTAGATTCTACATAAATGTGATATCATATGGTATTTGTCTTTCTCTGACTTACTTCACTTAGTATAATAATCTCTAAGTCCATCCATCTTGCTGCAAATGGCATTATTTCATTTTTTTAATGGCTGAGTAATATTCCAGTGTGTGTGTGTGTGTGTGTGTGTGTGTGTGTGTGTGTATACCACATCTTCTTTATCCATTGATCCATTGACAGACATTTAGGTTACTTCCATTTCTTGACTGTTGTACATAGTGCTGCTAAGAATACTGGGGTGCATGCATCTTTTCAAATTAGAGTTTTCTCCAGATATATGCCCAGGAGTGGAATTGCTGAATCATAAGGTAACTCTATTTTAAGTTTTGGAAGGAACCTCCATATGGTTTTCCATAGTGACTGCACCAGTTTACATTCCCATCAATAATGTAGGAGGGTTCCATTTTCTCCACACCCTCTGCAGCATTTATTATTTAATTCAGATAACTGCATTTTATTCTGTATTTTATTCAGTAATCTTCTAAAAGTTTTTTTCAAGTTTGTAATTTTAGGATAATAACATACTAGCCTTAAAGATAACACATTTGTTTTCATGGGCATCCATTTTTAAGTAAGTAAAAAGCTGCTCAAATTTTAAATTGTTGTTTAAAAATGCCAAATTCTGCTTGAAAAAAAGGCTGATTTAATTCACTGTCATGTAAACAAAATATAATTGTTTCCCTATGCTTTCAACAATGCTGAATCTCATAAAATTTTGTTTTATTGACAATATGATGATTATAAGATTTTATTGACTTCCAGCAAGGTTAAGAATAATTTTATACATTTACTACTTCACTAAAATTCCTTTTCTGTGAAGTGCTTAATTCTATTTCTGCACACTGATTTATTTTTCCTGATTTACTTGTCTTGCTCTTATGAATTATTAGGATCTCTGTGCATATTTTTATATTACATTTTGGTAATATATTCTCCAAACCTATAACCTATATTTTGATTCTGTTAATTCTGTTTGTATACTGTTGCCATACAGATTTTTAAAAATAAATTTCAACACTGCAAAATGTATTAATTTTATCATAGTGACTGGTATCCCTACCACTAATATATAGATATAGGTATAGATTAGATTTTACCTTCATCTTGATCCTTTTATTTTTCATATTTAGCAGTAGTATGATTGTTAATGATGTGGATTTAGAATCTGAGTGCCTCAGTTCAGACCCAACTCTCCCACTTAGCAACTCTGTAATATTGGGCAAGATACTAATCTCTTTGTGAAGATAATAACACTCCCTATGATTTGAAGTAACTGTGAAGATGAAATGTGTTGTTTAAAGAAGTGTAGGACAATGACTGGCATACAATAAATTCTTTATATGCCTTAGCCATTATTTAACTTATCAATTATTATCTTAGATATTTTACCTTTATTTGCCAAAAATCAATACCAAAAACATATTACATATTTATATACTTTTAGCTTATCACTATTAAAATCATAGCTGTGATGGAAGTGTCTATCAAGGAAGTTTTATAAAATATTATTATTTGACTCAAAAATTTTAAATGTCATTAACATTAAAAATAATCGGCAAAATTATCTTTCTTCTAAATCAATATAATTTATACTTTGAGAACTTATTTACCATAAAATAAAAATGATAAAATATTACATATAAGGCAAATATTTTAAAAGTTTTAGTAATGTACATTTCATGTATATACAACTCATTTTTTATACTATCAAAAATTTATTTCATGAGAAAAGTCCAAATATATTGCTGCTTTCCTAAAATTTTATTCTGAATCATTGTTATAAGTATAATTGATCTTTCTTTTCCTTCTATTTAAATATATACCTGTTTTTCAGCAATGAGGTGCCTTTAGTTTATTGGATTTCTGTTGATTTGTAATAAATTACTACAAAGTTATTGTTGGAAAAGAATTCCCATTTATTATGTCTTGGTTTCTGTGATTCAGGAGTCCAGGTTTGAGTTAGTTTGGTCACTCACCTGCCTAGAATTCTGGTGTTGGCCAAATCTGCAATCTCACCAGAGGTTTGAGTTCCTCTCCCAAGTTTATTAAAACTCTTGGCAGAATTTAGTATCTTGGGGTGATAGAACTGAGTTGTAATATTTTGGATGGCCGTCAATCAGGGACTATTTTCAGCTACTAGAAGCTGCCCACAGATCCCTGTCCTGCCTTCCTCTCTACAGCACGGTAGTTTGTGTCTTCAAGGTCAACAGGTGATAGCTGCTGCAGCTTCAAATCCTGTGACTTCTGCTTCTATCCCATTAGACAATTTTTAAAAGGACTCGTCTGATTAGGTCAAATTATAAGGCTTATCTAGGGCTTCTACAGCAAGGGATGTGGGGTCATCTTAAAATTCTGCCTATGGCGTTCATCTATTTCTATCTCCTGGAATATTCTGAATAGTTTAAATATTCTCTATCCCTTTTATGTATATTGTCAAAATTACTGACATAAATTATTTTTAGTTTTAATTACTCTTAGTTTTTCTTAATTTTTGTTGAATTCTACTGATCTAATCTACTGATGTCCTCATTCCTAGCATCATTTATTTCTTCTCTGCTTTTTCAAATTTTGTTCAGTTTTGCCAGTAATATATTTATTTGCCTTTTCAAAGAGCCAGTGTTTCTTGTTGCTTATCACTCTAGTCCCCACTACTGAGACTCTTTAGGTGCATTTTGCAGTTTTTTCATTTCATTCTTCCCATTCTTTTTTTTTTTTTTTTTTTGCGGTACACGGGCCTCTCACTGTTGTGGCCTCTCCCATTGCAGAGCACAGGCTCCGGACGCGCAGGCTCAGCGGCCATGGCTCACAGGCCCTGCCGCTCTGCGGCATGTGGAATCTTCCCGGACCGGGGCACGAACCCGTGTCCCCTGCATCGGCAGGTGGACTCTCAACCACTGCGCCACCAGGGAAGCCCCATTCTTCCCATTCTTAACTTGTTTTTTGTCTTTCCCATTTTAATACATCATCCTGTCACACCTCACACCGTTGATTTTGTCAGGAGTTAAGCCAACCTGGAGACAACAGCTGAGCTGCCAGGTGTCAGAATCATAGATTAAAACAAGCCCCAAATAAAAGTAACAGTGAAGCCTGTACTCGCTTACTATGATGGTACAAGCAAGGGGCTAAACCAGAGAAAATGCCAATTCCCTCTTGTCTACCTTCCCCACGGAATGGCATATCAGCCCAGTCCAAGATCAGGTGGATCAGTAAAGATGTGAGGGTCATCTCACTGCCAAGGCAGCCCTGACACACAGCTCCTGCAAGGGGGAGGGGGCCAAGAAAAATAGGGGGAGAGCTACGAGTGGAAAGGACTGAGTCCTAAGTCAGATTGGGGAAAAATGTCTTCAAGGTTTCCTCTCATTCCCCAACCCTCCACCCACAAGAAAGCCTTGGCCGAATCCCCGGAACAACACCTCACAAAAGACCTCAGGTAAAGAGACCTAGGAATGAAGGTGTGCAGCTTGGAATGCAAATGTATGTAAGAGCATGGCCTTAGTCCTTGACTGCAACTCCCCTCAGAGACAGTAATGCACTGGCTGTGCCCCAAGTCTGGTGTGGGGAGAGCAGCTGTCCCCTGTGAGGCCTGACAGGTAAGGCTTTTGAAATTGCCTCTGGTTGGGCATGAAAAGTTGAGCATAAGTTTTGGCCAAGAGACAGAGACCTCAGATTTACAGCTAACTTTTAATTCCCCGCTTCTGTTATTAGGTATATTAGTCAATTTTTGCCTATTTATTTTTATTTATTTATTTATGTTTTTGGTACGCGGGCCTCTCACTGTTGCGGCCTCTCCCGTTGCGGAGCACAGGCTCCGGATGCGCAGGCTCAGCGGCCATGGCTCACGGGCCCAGCCACTCCGCGGCATGTGGGATCTTCCTGGACCCGGGCACGAACCCACGTCCCCTGCATTGGCAGGCGGACTCTCAACCACTGCGCCACCAGGGAAGCCCTTGCCTATTTATTGAGTGCTTATTTTATTTTGATGATTTTTAAAATTTTTCTAGATTATCTATCTGGACGATTTCTAAGTATTCCTTTTCTACTTTTCATCACTATTAAAGATGTGTTCTTATTTTATGCATTCTATTCATTCCTTAAGAAAAAAAGTTTAGTTTTATGATCCCCTCTCTATGTTTTTTTTTATTATTTGAATTTACTTTGGTACAACTCTCTTTTTTGATTTCATCTACTGACTAAACCACATATTAGAGGGTTTTCTAAGGTCTACGTGTGAATGTGTGTGTTTAAGAGACCATCAGCATGACTTGTAGGAGTCCTTCACAAGAGATCTGTGGATGAAACGCTATGGAGTAATTTTGCATTTATTTCAGTCTGTGCTCTGTATTATTTGCTGATTCAAGACCATTTTTGGTGTCTATTTATTGACTGGAGTTTCAGTATACACGCACACTGCAAATTTTGTTACCCCACTTCTGCAGAATGGGCTTCATAAATCTTGTGTGTTACTCAACCTATATCCTAAAATGGGCAACCTATTTCTAAAATTCATCTCAAGGCTAGTGAGTAGAAGTTTTCTAGTCTTAATTTATCAGTGATAGGGCTTTACCCTGACAGTTTTCTTTACTTTATATAGAGAATAACTTCCTGCTCCCCAGCCATTCACAGGCTTGCAATCTGAACATTTCCAACTATTCCTTTTTCTGGATTCAGGTTACCGCCTTGTTTCAGACACCTATGTCATTCATCTTGCTCTTGAGCTCATCTGTGCTTCTCTTCCTCCCAACTTACCTATTATTTATGTGTTTGGGGTACTAGTGTTTTTGTTCTGCCTCCATTAAGTATAAAGTTTTGGCAGAATTTATTTAAATTTTCCTTATTTGAAGTAGTCATCATTGTGTTTAGGATGGCTTGGAACTAATGAGAGAAAGTTATAGAAAATTATTTCAGTTCTCTATAACCTACTCACATATTTTGAGTAAATTAAGCCCCCAAAATAAACTAAGCACTTAAAAATTGTGGTCAGATGAAACAAAGCTGTTGAGAAGTTCCCAATCTATAACTGCATCTACGTCTACATTTATCATCTACCTATATCATCAATATCTATATCCTTTTAGGAGTGGAAGAGTGGGAGCTTTTGGTAGTATATAACTAAAGATAGACTAGATTTTGCTGCAGTTATAAACAACTCCAAAATCACTGTGTCATAAAATGAATAAAAGTTTATTTCTTATCCACGCGATGTGGCCAGTATGGATTTGTGAAGAATGCTTGTGGTTGTCCTTTAGAGATCTAGGGTGGTAGAGGCTCTGTCCCCCTGCATCCTAAGATTATCACCTTGGCAGGGAGAAGGCATAACAGCAAATAGTGCAATGGCTTTTAAAGTTTTGCTCTGAACTAACAATCACCAACTCTGCAAGTTCCTCATTATCCAAAAATACCACATGCCTACAACTAACTTCAAAGGGGTAGGAAAATACAGTATTACCATGTATTCAGAAGTAGAACACCACTAACCTGATTTGGTTCATTTCTTTTTTTTCCTGCTATAGTTCCACACCTCCTGGAATACCAACGTGTTCCTTTCTGCTTAAGACAAATCTATTTTGTTTTCTCTTTTAACCAAAGCAGTAATGTTGGAGGAATTAACCTCCCACCCCTCCATCCCCCACCCCCAGTTAGAAAGACACATGTTTTGAACTCCTAGAACTTAGCCACTGCACTTTCTTGGTAAATAGATTTCCTTCTGAGTCATGCTAGTCCTGCTGAGCACTGCTATATTTGCACAGAGATCTAGAAACCTTGATAAGGGCAGGGTAATACATGGAAAAGTTTGTAGTTAAGATCCCACAAGTCAGGGCTTCCCTGGTGGCGCAGTGGTTGAGAGTCCGCCTGCCGATGAAGCGGACACCGGTTCGTGCCCCGGTCCGGGAAGATCCCACATGCTTCGGAGCAGCTGGGCTCGTGAGCCATGGCCGCTGAGCCTGCGCGTCCGGAGCCTGTGCTCCGCAACGGGAGAGGCCACAACAGTGAGAGGGCCGCGTACCGCAAAAAAAAAAAAAAAAAAAAAAAGATCCCACAAGTCATAAGATTGTAGTTCACAAGAATCTCCAATCTAACCTTTGTATAAGGTTAATGTGATGCCTTTTACATTTTTGACAGGGACTGAGGGTTCAAAAATTCAGAGGCTCCATGGCTGGGTCAAACCAATGCACTGTATCATCTTAACGTCTTAGGTCACAACAATATCGCTTTCCCTTTAACTTTGTGGCAGTGAAGGAAGCTGCTGGGTTTTGTTTTGTTTGATTGTATAAAATTTGGGCAGTTTCCGGTACCGATAGCAATGGCTTCTCTATATCCTGTTTAATAATTTTATGTACCATAGTTTTCTTCTTTTCTTTTCTTTTTTAAAAACCAATTCTGACCCCAAATACTGGGAGAGATGATACAGAGACTTTCAGAGCTACATCTCTTTACAGAGATGGAGCACACAGAATAAGAATAAAGTGGAAATGTTATAAAAAAAAAAAAAGAAAAGAAAAGAAAAGAAATAGAACACGAATGCTTGTGTACAATCCCTAAAGTCAAGTACAGGCTGAATAGGTTTTATTTTTCCCTGAAATATTACTACCATGACTAGAACTTATCATAGACTTTATATGGTTGAGTTAAGCAAGGGGATACATTTTAAGCAGCTCACTTATATAGACATATTGTCTGGCATTAACTGTGTAATGTGAGTTGTGTTCTTCCAACTACATTTAGAAATAATGTTTCACTCAAGTAAAAAATGATAAACACTATTATTAGAATAAAAACTGATGTAGTCCCTGGGGGCAAAAATACTGTTTAAAGTAAGTATTACTGCTTAAAGGGTAAAAGGTAAATCAGAACTTAATAGTTTGTAATCAAAAAGCAGCATTATTGTAATAAACAGCAACAGTTTAATAAACACCATTTCTAGTATAATAAAGTTACTTTTTAGCCACTATTGCCTAAATTTAATGCTGCATCACACAGACCAAATAGCAAAAGCAGAATCATTTAGGCTAACAAATCATCTGCAGTACTACTATCATATCTGGGATATCCTGAATAAAAAATGACCCAGTTGAGGGGCTTCCCTGGTGGCGCAGTGGTTGAGAGTCCGCCTGCCGATGCAGGGGACGCGGGTTCGTGCCCCGATACGGGAAGATCCCACATGCCACGGAGCGGCTGGGCCCGTGAGCCATGGCTGCTGAGCTTGCGCGTCCGGAGCCTGTGCTCCGCAAATGGAGAGGCCGCAACAGTGAGAGGCCCGCGTACAGCAAAAAAAAAAAAAAAAAAAAAAAAAAAAAATTACCCAGTTGAGATATCTGCACTACTTCTTTTGTTTGTAGAAGTAGTGTTTGTAGAAAATATGTTAGCTAGCCAGTGGTCTGGTTATTTCAAGGACAAATACAAGAAAGTCAATTCAGGAGTTAAGATTTAATATTAAAGAAGACGTAATTATGAGCTTATATTCTCTTCACTGACATATGCGTCTCTCAGTATGATTGTTTTTATTTCCTGTTTTCATGTATTAGGGAAGGGTTATAAATTTTCCACTTGCAAATTTATTCTTAAGAAAAAAAACTTTACTGAGGTATGATTGAGATACAGAAAGCTGTATAGGCTTAATATAAACAACATAATGAGCTTGGGAATAAGTGTACACCAATGAAACTGTCACCACAATCTATGCCATAAACATGTCTATCACCTCCAAAAGTTTCTGCTCCCCCTCTTTATTTATTACTACCGTTACTTTTTGTAATAAGAACATTTTGTCAGCAGATTTACCCTCTTAGAAAAAATTTAGTGTACAGTACAGTATTGTTAACTGTAAGCTCTATGATGTACAGTAGATTTCCAGAACTTATTCATCTTATATAACTGAAATTTGTAGCCTTTGACTATAATACCTACGTGCTTTCTCCCCCCACCAACCCCTCAGAACCACCATTCTACTCTCTGTTTCTATAAGTTTGGCTAATTTAGACTCATCATATAAGTGGTATCATGTAGTATTTGTCCTTCTCTGTCTGGCTTATTTTATTTAGCATATTGTCCTCCAGACTAGTTAATCCATGTTGTCACAAATAACAGGATTTCCTTCTTTTTAAAGGCTGAATAATATTACATTGTATGTAAATACCACATTTTCTTTATTCATTCATCTGTCAATGATCATTTAGTTCCATAGTCTATGTCTTGGCTATTGTGAATAATGCTGCAGTTAAGTTGGAACACCAGCTATCTTTTCCATACACAGATTTCATTTCATTTGTATATATTATGAGAAATTAGGTTGTTGGATCATATTGTAGTTCTATTTTTTAATTTTTGAAGAACTTTCATAGTGTTTTCCATAGTGACTGCACCAGTTTATATTCCCACAAACAGTGTACAAGGGTTCCCTTTTCTCCACCTCCTCACTAATACTTGTTAACTCTTCTTGATAGGCAGGTGTGAGGTGGTATCTCGTCATGATTTTTACTCACTTTTCCCTGATGATTATTAGGTACTATTGAACATCTTTTCATGTACCTGTTGGCCATTTGGATGTCTTCTTTGGAAAAATAGATGTCAATTTTTAAGCTGAATTGTTTTGTTGTTGTAATTGAGTTGTATGAGTTCTTTATGTATTTTGTATATTAACCCCTTATCAGAGATATGATAAGGTATACAGACTGAGGAGGAGGAAATAAAACTCTTTGTCCACAGATGACATGATCATCTGTGCAGAAAATCCAAAAGAATCAACAAAAAAAAATCTCTTGTAACTAATAAGCAACTATAGCAAGGTTGCAAGATACAAGGTCATTATACAAAAGTCAGTTGTTTTCCTATATACCAGCAAAGAACAAATGTAATTTGAAATGAAAAACACAATACAACTTATGTTAGCACCCCAAAAATAAAATACTTAGGTATAAACCTAAAGATACATGTACAAGATCCATAGGAGGGAAACTACAAATGAGCAAGATCATAGAACTAAATAAATGGAGAGTAATTCCATGTTTACAGATAGGAAGACTCAATATTGTCAAGATATCAGTTCTCTCCGACTTGGTTTATAAGTATCATGAAGTGCCAGTCAAAATCACAGCAAGTTGTTTTGTGGGTATCAACAAACTTATTCTAAAGTTTATACCAAGAGGCAAAGACCCAGAATGGCCACCACAATACTGAAGCGTAAGGACAAAGCTGGATAATTTCCAGTACTCGACTTCAAGACTTACGGTAAAGCTGTAGTAGCCAAGGTAGTGTGGTACTGGTGAAAGAACAGACAAATAGAATAAGGCAACAGAATAGAGAGCCTGGAAACAGACTCACGTAAATAAAGTCAACTGACCTTCAAAAAAACAGTAGGAACAATACAAAAGCTAAGAAAAGCTCTTCAACAGGTCGTAATAGAGTTTACATGTAATTGTAGAATTGCCATACCGCAATGTGGAATTCGTGACTTAGAAGTTAATGTATAACATATCCAAAAAGAAGTATTTCTCATCACTGTCAGAGTTATTAATTACATAAATATTATCTCAAATCTATATACTCTGGTATCACAGTTTTTCTGAGACGTTTCTGTACTCTGAAAGCTAAATATTAAATATGATTCTCCCATTCAAATATTCATATAGAGTTTCTTGTAGATGATGATGATTGTCATAGTAACATGATTTAGTTTGTTGCAGTGTTTAGACCTGAAAACTATTTTCCTTTTTTCTTCACGACCTAAACACAAAATAAATTTTTTCTAAAAAAAGTTGCGTAAACAACTGGACATCCACATGCAAAGAAAGTAAATCTCGACACAGATTTTCCACCGTTCACAAAAATTAACTCAAAATGGATCACAGACCTAAATGAAAAATGCAAAACTATAAAACTCCTAGAACATAACCTAGGCGAAAATCTAGATGACCTTGGGTATAGTGATGACACTTTAGACACAGCGCCAAAGGCATGATTCATGAAAGAAATAATTGATAAGCTGGAATCTATTAAAATTAAACGTTTTTTCTCTTAAACCCACACACATATGGTCACCTTATGTTTGATAAAAGAGGCAAGAGTATACAATGGAGAAAAGACAGCCGTTTCAATAAGTGGTGCTGGGAAAACTGGACAGCTACACGTAAAAGAATGAAATTAGAACACTCCTGAACACCTTACACAAAAATAAACTCAAAATGGATTAAAGACCTAAATGTAAGGCCAGACGCCATCAAACTCTTAGAGGAAAACATAGGCAGAACACTCCGTGACATACATCACAGCAAGATCCTTTTTGACCCACCTCCTAGGGAAATGGAAATAAAAACAAAAATAAACAAATGGGACCTAATGAAACTTAAAAGCTTTTGCACAGCAAAGGAAACCATAAACAATATGAAAAGACAATCCTCAGAATGGGAGAAAATATTTGCAAATGAAGCAACTGACAAAGGATTAATCTCCAAATTTTACAAGTAGCTCATGCAGCTCAATATCAAAAAAACAAACAACCCATTCTAAAAGTGAGCAGAAGACCTAAATAAACATTTCTCCAAAGAAGATATACAGATTGCCAACAAACACATGAAAGAATGCTCAACATCATTAATCATTAAAAAAAATGCAAATCAAAACTACAATGAGGTATCACTTCACACAAGTCACAATAGCCATCATCAAAAAATCTACGAACAATAAATGCTGGAGAGGGTGTGGAGAAAAGTGAACCCTCTTGCACTATTGGTGGGAATGTAAATTGATACAGCCACTATGGAGAACAGTATGGAGGTTCCTTAAACAACTAAAAATAGAGCTACCATATGACCCAGCAATCCCACTACTGGTCATATACCCTGAAAAAACCATAATTCAGAAAGAGTCATGTACCGCAATGTTCATTGCAGCTATATTTACAATAGCCAGGACATGGAAGCAACCTAAGTGTCCATCAAGAGATGAATGGATAAAGAAGATGTGGCACATGTATACAATGGGATATTACTCAGCCATAAAAAGAAATGAAATTGAGTTATTTGTAGTGAAATGGATGGACCTAGAGACTGTCATACAGAGTGAAGTAAGTCAGAAAGAGAAAAACAAATACCGTATGCTAACACATATATATGGAATCTAAAAAAAAGGAATGGTTCTGAAGAACCTAGGGTCAGGACAGGAATAAAAATGCAGACGTAGAGAATGGACTTAAGGAAATGGGGAGGGGGAGGGGTAAGCTGGGACGAAGTGAGAGAGTGGCATGGACATATATACACTACCAACTGTAAAATCGATAGCTAGTGGGAAGCAGCCACATAGCACAGGGAGATCAGCTTGGCGCTTTGTGACCACCTAAAGGGGTGGGATAGGGAAGGTGGGAGGGAGACGCAAGAGGGAGGAGATATGGGGATATATATATGTGTATAGCTGATTCACTTTGTTATAAAGCAGAAACCAACACAGCATTGTAAAGCAATTATACTCCAATAAAGATGGGGGGAAAAGAGTTTCTTCTCTGCAAAAGTTAATATCAAGAGAATAAGAATGCACAGAATGGAAGACAATATTTGCAAAAGACACATTTGGTAAAGAACTATTATGCAAAATTTATGAAAGCACTTAAAACTCAACAATAGGAAAACAAACAACTCGATTGAAAATGAGCCAAAGACCTTAACAGACACCTCACCAAAAAAGATACACAGATGGAAAATAAGCAAATAAAAAGACATTCTACATTATATGTCATTAGACAGATGAAAATTAAAACAACAATGAAATACCACTACACACCTATTAGAATGGCCAAAATCCACAACACTGACAATAGCAAGTGCTGGATGGGATGTGGAGCAACAGGAACTCTTTCTTTTTTTATTTTTATTTTTATTGGAGTATAATGTCTTTACAATGTTGTGTTAGTTTCTACTGTACAGCAAAATGAATCAGTCATACATATACATATATGCCCTCTTTTTTGCATTTCCTTCCCATTTAGGTCACCATAGAGCTTTAAGCAGAGTTGCCTGTGCATTGCTGGTAGGAATGCAAAATGGTACACTTCTTTGGCAGACAGTTTAGCAGTTTCTTACAAAACTGAACATAGTCTTACAATGTGATTCAGTAATTGTGCTCCTTGGTATTTACCCAAAAGAGTTGAAAACTTATGTCTACACAAAAGTACTAGAACATGAATGTTTATAGCAGCTTTATTCATACTCCAAAACTTAGAAGTAACCAAGCAGTCCTTCAGTAGCTAAATGGATAAACGGTGGCACATCCAGACAATGAAATATTATTCATTGCTAAAAATAAGTAAGCTATCAATCTATGAAAAGAGGTGGAGGAATCTTAAATGCATTTTACTAAGTGGAAAAAAGCAGTCCAAAAGGCTACATATTGTATAATTCCAAATATATGACATTCTGGAAAAGGCAAAATTTTGGAGACAGTAAAAAAGATCAGTGATTGCAAAAGAGTTGAAGGAGGACAGGTTGAATAGGTGGAGCTCAGAAGATTTTTAGGGCAGTGAAAATACTCTGTATGATACCATAATGATGGATACATATCATTATACATTTGTCCAAACACACAGAATATGCAACACCAAGAATGAACCACAATATAAACTGTAGACTTTGAGAAGTTATGATATGTTAATATAGGTTTATCAATTGTAACACATGTACCACTCTGGTGGTGGACGTTGATAATGGAGGAGGCTATGCATGTGTGGATGCAGGGGGTTCACAGGAAATCTTTGTCATTTCTGCTCAATTTTGATATGAACGTTAAAATGCTCTAAAAATAATCTTAATAAGTAAAATTTTTAAACTGTATATAATTTGTTGAAATGCTACTCAGCTTCTCAATTTGAATTCTAGGGTAAAATTGAATCCTAGGGGAAAAATGGCCCAAATTCACCCACACATACATACACACACACACACACACACACACACAAAACCACACACACATACAATCTGTTTTTTGTTTTGCATTTTTTCTAAACTCACAGTCCTGGTCCATTATTATTCATTCCCTCTGAGGCTTTCTGATGCGTTCCAGTTCTTTTCCAGCTTTTTCAGTTATTGTCAGCAGGAAAATTGGTCCAAATTGCCAACCTTAAGGAAACAGAATCACAGGATAAAATACTTTTTGTTCAGTACCAAAGGGCTGCTTTGTATATTGGATATTGGAAAATCCAGAGCGCAGTAAAGTGATTTACAAACAGATTCAACTCTGCAGAATTAGTCCCGTAGAGAAAAAAGAATATACTTAGAGTAAAATTAATCAAACAAAAGGAAAATGTAGAAAGAGAAAGAAACATGGGGATCCAATGAAATGTTCTAACAGTGGTGTAATTAGAATCTCAGAATGATAGGAGATGGAGAATGAGACAAAGCCATACTTAAAAGAGATAATGGGTGAAAATAACATAATGATGCCAAAGTCCAATTCACTTGAAAAAATAATTTGAATTCATGTGCTTCTAATATGATAGTCTCACAACATATAATTTTAAAAATTTAAACTGAATAAAAGAAAACAGTAAGCAAGTCCAAAGTCATAGTGGGAGATTTTAACACACTCCTCCCCTTCTCCATTATCCTCTGAAACTACTGCCAAGAGACCTTAGAAGAATATGGTTTTCTTGGGGTTGCATAGATTACTGCTTTATTTTCAGGTGATCAGAGGCTGTTAGTAGCCCATGTTTGGAGTTTCTTTGTGATGCAGTCACTGTGTACTTGTAACAAACTCCATGTAGAATTTACAATTTCAAGAGTAAGATTTACCATGAAGCTAATAAAGCTTAAGTTTCAAGATCCCACACTTGCCTGGACTCCATCTAAGGATCTGAACCTAATTTTGTACTGATCATTTTGTAAAAAACTGTCCTCCGAAAATTTATAATTCTTACTCCCTACAGAACTTATATCCACGTCTTACATAATGAAAGATCTGTGTAGCATATATTTTAATTCCCAAAACTCTTATATTGCATTTATGGCATTCTGTAATCTTCTCATCCCTCTTCTATTAGCTTAATGGGGACTATGTTGAGTATATTAAAAAAAAAAAAAGTCTTAATAATGACTGGAAGATCCTTAATCTGATCTTGACCTCAGGTATTTCACATTGTCTAGCATAAAACACTTACTCAGAATTTCTTGAGTAAACTTTTCATCCACTGGCTTATCTTTGGATAAGACTGAATTTTTACAGCCACATCCTAGAGCTGCTTCAGTTTGGGATGCAAACCTAGCTGACTTTTCAATCTTATAAAGTCTCAAATTAACATATTCTCTTGTAACTTAGATTACAGGATAAAGGAAGAAAAATGTTACCTTCACAGAAGTAAACTCAAATCTGTTTCAGTTTGTAAAAAGGGAGCTCATTTAGGTTTTGTTAAAGGAGCAGGAGGAAACCATATACACCAAAATTCTGAGCTCTCTCCATTAGTGCTCCAGAACTAAGCTCAGTTAGCATGTATATGCTTTTCAAAGTATTGCAGATAATAATTCTACCAAATATTTAGCCGGTGCCAATATTTTTGGCACCAGGGACCAGTATCCTGGAAGACAGTTTTTCCACGGACCTGGTTGGGGGGAAGGTTTTGGGATGATTCAAGTGCATTACATTTATTGTGCACTTTATTTCTATTATTATTACATTGTAACATATAATTAGATTATTATACAACTCACCATAAAGCTAACAGGAGGCAGAGCTCAGGCGATAATGCAAGCGATGGGGAGCGGCTGTAAATACAGATGAAGCTTCGCTCGCCCACCCACCACTCACCTCCTGCTGTGTGGCCCAGTTCAACAGGCCATAGACTGGTACCGGTCCATGGCCCAGGGTTTGGGGACCCCTGATGTATATGAACTGTTATCCGTTGTGACGGATAGTCTCATACTCTTCCAAAATGAGAAGTAAAGGATTTCTCAAGATTCTCTAGACAAAGTTATTTTTAAAAATATATATGAATATATATTTCAATGTGTGTTTCATAAATAATGGAGAACATTTCAAGTACATTAATAAAAGTAGAAGTTAATATATTCAATACCCATGTACCTACCATCAAACTTTTAAAATCTTAAAATTATGCCATATTTTTTTCGCTTTTTCTGAGAAATAAAATATCACTAATGTACTTGAGACCCACTGTGATCAGGTCCCTGGTCCATTCCATTCCAGAGGTAACCATTATCATTAAATCAAGGTATATCATTCCTTTACATTTTTTTGTACTTTCACTATATATGCATCCACAGGTTTTAAATTTTTGTAAATGGTATCAACATATATGTATTATTCTGGAACTTACTTTTTATTACCATTTTTGAGATTTATCTATATCCATCTATATAGTTCTAGTTTTCACTGCTGAATAAATCTCTTATTTTAAATAAAACAACTTATTTATTCTATCATTACAATTTTAGATTGTTTAATCATTTTCATTAAGACATACAATATTCCAGTGTATCTTTTTGTATAAACTTTATCATACACAGGAATTTCTCTGAGGTGTATACTTAGGAATAGAATTTAGGGTTACGGAGCATTTCTAAATGATTTTTCAAAAGTCACATTGCAAATTCTGTTTGTAAAGTATTTGACAAATGCATTTTTAAATTGAGTTATTACTGACATATAACATATTAGTTTCAGTTTTACAACATAATGGTTAAGTGTTTGACAAGTTTACTTCTCACTAAAATTGCATCTGATCCTTTTTTCCCCATATGCTGGCCAACATGCAAAATTACATCAGCATCAAAATATATGACATCTGACAGTTCTGCAATGTTATCTTCTTTTAACATGAATTTCCTTATTACAAGGTTGAACATCTTTTCATATACTTTATTTGCTATTGGGTTTATTCTTAAAGTTGACAGTCATACTTTCTAAGCATTACTTTCCATTGGTTCTTTTACTTTATTTCATTTATTCAAATGTCCTTTATATATTCTAGATATTAATCATTTAAAATATTTATCCATTTAAAATACTTTCAAATTTTATCTTGTCTATCGTATAGGAAATTTTTTCAGTGGAAGTTTATAAGTAATGTAAAATGTGTTTAGTAAAATGTATTTGTATCTTCCTTTTTGATGTACAACTTATTGTGTTGTATGTATTTTAAGACCTAATCTCAAAAGTTGAACATTAAGCAGTGTTTCTTCTTCTTCTAAACCTGCCCCACTCTCCAAATACATCCCACATGTGTCCTTGAGCAGTGAAAAATTTCTTTAAAGCATGTTGAAATGATTTGCAACTTCTGGATCAAGCTAATATAAACTCTGAATTACTCTGCCTTAAACAGATACATGATATGATAGAAATAAGAAAGAAAGAAAAACAGGGTTAAGCTCAAATACAAGATAATCATATTCGTGGACTAGAAATATGATAGTAAAACAAAATACTGAGCAGAGCTAAAGTGAACAAGGTAGTGGAGATTAAGGGATTGGTCCCTAAGAGAAAAGAGGGATTTAGCTTTAAACCCAAGCCTAACAAAAGGGCTGGGACTACCTCTACTATGGTTAACTAAACACTAAAGGGTGTTATAAACAGTTATTAATTTCAGATAATGTTTATACTCCCTCCTTGAGTTTAAGATAAAAGAATACAAGTAAACCTTCTTAAAAGTCATCCCCTGGAATAATTTTGGATTTTTAAACGATGTTGTATTTAGAAACCAGCTGCAGAGTTTCCATGTAAATACAACTTTATTGTCCAATCCACTCCTGTAATGCCTGATCAGTAGGTATGGATGGGGCCTTCAAGCCTCGGGCTATTTATTTCTGAGTATCAGCCTAATTTTCTGGCTTTTAAGTCCTCAAGAGGCACTTTTTGAAAAAACGTTTAGCTCCCTAGTTTGACAAATGTTTTGTAATTTGGAATGCTAACCTCCTCAATGACTCCCTTCTTTATCCTTCCCAGTTCTAATTGCCACCACTTGTAATGAAAACCCCAATCAGTTTCATGTGATTAGTCTTGTTTTTAAATAACTCCCAATTCTTCATTTACTTTTTAAATTAAATGTGGCTTATAACACATGCAAAAATACTAACACATTTTAAGGTGGACATGACTACTCTGTTACATATACTTGATTATAACTCTTTAGTGAGATAAAGTCCGATGCTTTGTTTTAGGGTGACGGGGAAAGCTTTATGAAAAATAAAGTACAAATCATGTCAACCAATTCCTAAGGATTTTTAAAAATCCGAAAGTTTTTCACTAAATTATTTCAAAAGTAAACTAATAAAAAGTTAAACTATACATTTAATGTGCTTTAAAAAAATGCAATTAAGTTGAATTTTTAAATATAAAATTAATATATGTTAATATAAAATAAAAAGGTCTTAAAAATAAATAAATAAATAAAAAGGTCTTGAGTATAATATAGTTTTATATTTCACTATGTACAGAACATAAAGTGTTTAAACCTAAATACAACTAATTTATTTAATATGGTTATGTATTTTGATGTTTGCTTCCTCCTCATTCTTCTAAAGAAACTCAGAAGAAGATAAATTTGATTTACAACAGGTTATTGGAGTAAACAGAAATATAATTTACACAGTTCAGCAGTCAAGTATTAAAAGCACACAATAACATAATAATAAATTTCTTATATTAACTTGCCACTAAAATCTGAAAAACATGTTACAAGAAAGTATTGTTTAATAATTGAAATAATTCCATGTTCCTTGGAATATGTAACTGTCATTATTTACTATTTTGAACTTTTTTCAATACTGCAGCTTCTACTCACCCCACTACAAATAAAGTAAAAATTGAATGGCATATAAAATTCAAATGCTATCATAAGTCATAAATAAAAACTTAGGAAAAATATGGCCAAGAATAAATAAGCAGTAGTCATTTTCCTTTTATTTGTTAATATTATATGTCAATGCTACTATTTCTGAGATTATTCCCTTCTCAAAGGAATCCATTTTGATAAAACCTAAATTCTAAAGATTATGCTTTCCCATGATTGATAAAAACTTGTGGTAGACATAATAATATGCCCCTTCCTGATGTCCATGTCCTAATTACCAGAACCATGCAGAGATTTCTGTCATTATAGATTAGTTTGTGTTGTTAGAGTTTTACATTCATCACATCTTATAACACGGACTCCTTTATATATGGCTTCTTTCACTCAACAATACCATTTTGAGATTTATCTATGTCATTACATGCATCAATAGTACTTTCATTTACATCGCTGAGCAGTATTCCAAAGTATGGGTATGCCACAATTTGTTCATCCATTCACCTCTTTATGGACATTTGATTTACATCCATATTTTGGCTATAACAAGAAGTCAGTTGCAAATATTTATATACAAGTCTTTGCACGGACATATGCTTTCATTTCTCTTGTATAAATACCTAGGAAAGGAATGGCTGGACTATATGCTAGATGTATATATAATTTTTTTAATCTGTCAAAGTGATTTCTAAAGCATTGCACCACTTTACATCCCCACAAGCAGTGTGTGAGTTCAGGTTTCTCACATCCTTGACAACACTTGATATGATCAGATTTTTTATTTTTAATTTTGAGCTATTTTAACAGTTATATAGTGATATCTTATTGTACTCCTAATTTGCATTAATTTAAATGATTTTGAATATATTTTTATAGTCTTGTTTATACACACAGATATATAGATATTAGATGATTTTATGTGTATATATATATATATATATATATATATATATACTTTACTAAATTAGTAAAATATCTGTCCAAATTGTTTGCCTTTGCCAATTTATTTTTAAATGGTTTGCATTTCTATTAATGACTTTTGCATTTTCTTTATAAATCTTTTTACAAAGCCTTTGTTACTTACATGATTTGTAAATACTTTCTCCCAATCTGTACCTTGTCTTTTCATTCTATTAATAGGTATCTAAAGAGCAAAAGTTTTCATTTTTATGGAGTCTAATTTATCAAAATTTTTCTCTTATGGATCATCATTTTGGTGGTGTATGTTAAAATAAGAAGTATTTGCTTAAACAAATAACTTCAAGATTTTTTTCCCTATGTTTTCTTCTAGAAGTTTTATAAATTTTGGTTTTGCAGTTAGCTCTATGATTCATTTGGCTTAGAAAGATGTAAACAGAGCTTTTTATTCAGGAGTTATTGATGATGTATATGAAGAAATTACCAGAAATCAGGGAAAGAGCAGCAAAAACAATTAGTGTAGACAATACCTGCAGATCACACAGGCCATGAGAATGCAGTTTCCATCAGACAAAATGGAAAACCCCATGATTCAGAGGGATTGGCTGTAGTACTCAGAGGATCTTGCTTCAATACTGGGTGATAATTAGTCTTAGATTAAATGCTGCTCTAGTCACATCTCACAGATCTTAAAAGCAAGTTCTTAAAGAATAAAGTGTATGTCCCAGAATTTTATCTGCATCCTAGAACAAAGTTAAAGGATATTAATAGGAACACAAAAATATTCAGCAGTCTAAAAGGTAAAAATCACAATGTATAACATCCAGTTGAAAATTATCAGGCATATAAAGAAGTAGGAAAATATAACCCATGATGAGGAGAAAAATCAATCAAAACTATCTTACCTGAAATTAATATAAACTTGTATATCAATTATATCTCAATTTAAAAAAAAACTATCAAAGAACTGGCACAGATGTTAGAATTATCAAGAATAAAATTAAAAGTTATTATAAACATATTCCATATGTTCAAAAAACTAGAGGTAAGATTGAACATGTTAAACGGAGACATGAAAAATATAAAAACTCAAATTGGAAGCATAGAGGTTAAAAGTCATAATTTCAGAGATGAAAAATATACTATATAAGATTGAAAATAGATCATAGATTACAGAATATATAATTAGTGAACTAGAAGACATAACAATATAAACTGTGCAAATAAATCAAAGACCTGATTACCAACATCTAGTATCCTTGTGTCCCAAAAACTGTGGTCAAAACATCATGTGATATGGATGGCTATCCAGGCCACCCCAGGAAATGAGCCATGTTATATTTTCTTTCACTCCTGGGCTTTGGCAAATTATCTGGGCATTTGTTTGGGCCTTTGGTAAGCCTTAGACTGTATATAAAACATGCTTCCCGGGGCTTCCCTGGTGGCGCAGTGGCTGGGAGTCCGCCTGCCGATGCAGGGGACACGGGTTCACGCCCCGGTCCGGGAGGATCCCACATGCCGCGGAGCAGCTGGGCCCGTGAGCCATGTCCGCTGAGCCTGCGCGTCCGGAGCCTGTGCTCCGCAACGGGAGAGGCCGCAGCAGTGAGAAGCCCATGTACAGCAAAAAAATAAATTAAAAAAAAAAAAAAAACAAGCTTCCCAATGGAGAGAATTGTAAAAAAATTGCCTCTGGATCCATGACAAGATGGCCCATGGAAATTCAGGCAGCATTCTAAATTGAGGTTCCAGGCAAGCCTACCACTCATTCTGAGGAAACCAAAACATGATGACAAAGCTTCCCCACCAGCTAGATCCTGCTCAAGATTAAAACTACTGCCTAACAGGCCAGGGGGTTCTTGGCAAATAGATTATATTGGGCCTCTCATTTCATCGAGAAAGTTCCACCAGATTCTGGCTGCAGTTGACCCTTTGGGTTTGGCTTAGCGATCTGAATGTGTTCCATTTATTCAGGACATATTATTCAGGCCCTGCAAGACCATATCTGTTTCCTGTGTAGGTTTCCTGAGGGCATTGCATCTGACAATGGCCCCAGATTTTCAACCAAAACTCTGTATCAGTGGGCTCAATCATGGGCATATGACAGACTCTCCAGGTTCCACACACCATCTAGCTCACCCCAACTGATAAAAAATTAACAAGTTTGATTTAATAAAAATTATGGGACATTGCATCACCAAACTGGAGAATACATTCCATTTTCATGAGCATTTGGGTCGCTTATGGAAAATAATAATGATCTAGTCCCCCCCCAAATTTTTTAAATGTTAAGTGTTATACATGCCACATTTTTATCACCATGCAATTAAATTAGAATAAATTATTTTAAAATAACTTGAAAATTATGTACACATAGATTTAAAACTATTTTTAAACAACTAACCACTTAAAAATCTCATTTTATAGAATAGAAATATTTCGAACCAATACAGTTTTACACACACGCACATATGTATATATACACACATATACAAATATTTCAGCTGAAACAGTAGTTAAAAAGTACATTTAAATTTGAAATGGCATAAAAGAAAACAAAAATGGCTGTAACTAAAGGAGCCAAAATTTAATTTAGGAAGTTAGAAAAAAGAACAGCATAATAAAACCAAAACAGTACAGTAATGGAAATAATAACAGTAAGGGCTGAAAATCATAGCAAAATAATCAAATAAGAGAGAGTGGCAAGCAAATTAAAAAGTGGTTCCCCAAAAATTAATTAAGTTGACAAATCTTTGTCAAGATTAATAAGGGATAAAAAGAAGGCTTAAATAACAATATTAGAATTGTGGAATAAAATATCCATGGAAGTTGCAGAGATTAAACTGCAATAAGATAATAATATTAAAAAAAAACGTTTATGACAATAAACTTGACATTTTAGAGGAAAAATATAATACAGTATATTTAATTTATCACTATATATATATATATATTACCTACCTACACATACTCTAAAATAGAGAACATGACTATTAACATACCTTTAATGCAGATTAAAATCTTCACACTAAGAAAGTATTAGGCTGAGATGCTAGTAAGATTGTTTCAAATAAATCTAAATACCAATCTTATATAAATTCCTGCAGGAGATAGCAGGTTAGCAATAGGAACAACCCCAAACAAAAATGATATGAGGAAAGAAAGTTACAGGATAATCTCATTCACAGATATAGATGCTAGAATCCTAAACTATTTAAAATACTAGCAAATTGAGTACAGAAATACATTTTAAAAAAAGATAATCTATCATGATCAGTTTCCAGGAGCAATAGTGTTCCACAGCCTGCTCCCCATCACCACCACGAAAAGAATAATGTAAATATCTCAAAATCTAGCATTTTTATATTGCTAAAGGGAAATCTACTTCTATATTCTAGCCCCAAAATTGTTGGTAGAACCACTCCAAGGCAAATGTCACACTTTTTTTTTCTTTTTTTTTGTTTTTTACTGATTATTTAATATCCTTAAAAAGGTTCTTCAGTTTAAATACACCCAAACTATACTCATTAAACAATCACCAAAATAATACCTTGGTTATTGTCTTGACTGGAATGTTCCTCTAATCTGAGTCATTGGAATATCTCCTTCAGGATAAACAAAATAAAGCTTTCATTTGTAATAAATATTATCTAATTAAATTTATATGTTAAAGCAAATCAGTTTTACTATCATTGTTATATGCAATAATGACCTTAACATCATACATGTTAAACTAATTATATATTCCTCTTGTACTTCAATTTAAAACAAATATATTAAGTTATAATTTTGAACATGGTGTTCAGATAACACCTATAATCACATTACATACTACCAATGGTATGTGTAATATTTTCTGTGGTGACTGTGCTGAATCTTTACCTCTTGTTATTGTTTCCATGGCTTTGACCCAGATTTCCTCTCTTCTCTACAGAGTCACAGTCAATGGTATTGTGACCCCCAAGGTGCTACACTCTATTCATCGTATTTCCCTGTCACATCACAGTCTCTTTGGATTGTGCATATTTTACCCCTCAGCCTTAAACAAAGTTATTTTATGATTTCTTTCAATTTTCTCATACTCCACCATTCATAGGGTTAGGTGCACCTAACCCTATTTCTTATTTTCTACTTCTTTTCCCAAACTATTAAATGCACCGCTCTTGGAGAAAAACAAAACAAAAGGAAAAACGAACTCAACCCCACTGATATATTTTTATTTGCACAATTGCCTTTGCCTTTCTAGTATCTAATCAGACTAAAGGTTTCTGAGTATGATTTATTTTATTGGTTTCTTTTCTGTCTCCTGCCAGCATCCTTGAGGAGCTCAACATCAATGTGAGAAAAATATATATATTGGGCTGGCCAACCCAGTATATTGGGTTTCAATCTCAAATGACCTTTTCTTCCCCTCACTCAGCCACTCACCCTAAACTTCTACTCTAAATCTTGTCAAAACAAAACGCTGATAAACTATTGGAAACTGACAAAAGCCTAATTATTCACAATTATTAGATGTCTTTTTGTAGTAACTCTTCAGTTGTAAGCAGTATGTGAAGGTTATTAGTCTCCCCACGACCAGATGGTACACTATAATAAGAGCAAGTCTCAGAATGAATTCTGCAATACCAGGAAATGTTATTACCATTTAGGCACAAAAATAATCATAAAAAGATTCTGGAGACTCAACGAATTCCCAGTGCTGTGTCCTTCTATGCTCTCCGATAAAACGTTGAAGAGTTCACTTGAGTCACATGCAACAATATTCTAGCAGCAGAATTAGCGGACCTTCTAATCAGTGCCAGACAGTACAGAATCTATAGGATTAAAGGCCTACGGACCTATTTCTATGAGATTTCTAGTTTCTCATATTTTGTAAAAGCATGGAAGTGTCTTTATGACATTTTTACTGATCTGCACATGTCAATTATTACTCATGTTACAAGTGAAAAATCCTTATAAATATCTGTTACACTAATAAATCCCTGGTATAGATGGCAGTAAGTATAACTATTTTCAATCATTATATCTTGAGAACAAACTTTATTTTAGGTTTGAAATGTTAAATAACCACAAAGGAAGGGCCTATATAAAAATATGCAAATTCAAATAATATCTAAAAGAGGAAGCATAAGCCCAAGGATTAAGGCATCAACAGATAATGTGATTAAAATGCTGGATACTATTAATAGAGCTGTAACTGTGTTGCTATTTTCAGTATGTATTATTATTGTTTCCTAAGGCATAAGTGTTGATTGGTTTATCCCAGTGCAATTACTTTTGTATAAGTAGGGTTTCCCATAATTCATAATCTAAACCCGGGCACTTCTGAAGGTAAAAGGGGACAATAACTAGATAGTCTCTAGGGACAACATACTTAATGTTATCCCAAACAAACTGAGAAGTATGGTCATCCTATTACCTATAGTGCACAATTTTACAAAACATGCAGTTTCTCAAGAACACAATCTTTGTTCTCGTAGAAGTATTTGTACAAGCTATCACCAGTACACTGACAAGCTAATCTGTTGGGGTGAAGTCTGGTTGTTGACCATAAAAATCTCTCCTCTTCTCCCTGGAAACACAGACAAACCTATATTCCCCAGGTTTCAGTTAGTTGTCATAATATGACTGATTTTTAATCAATGGAATGTCAACAAAAGTAATGTGTGCTCTCTCCAAGCCTGTCCCTTTTCCTCTTCTGGCTGATTTTGGCAACCCAGTAATGATCTGGTGATCCAAAATGGCTTTATACTGAAGATGGCACAGTGGTCCTCAACTTGGGACCCAGAATGACTGTGGAAATATGCTTCTTTCCTCCCACTAAATACCTTGAGCTGTAATTCTCTTTTTAGTTTTCACTGTATCCCTTTACTTGTCTTTATTATTACCACTGTTAACATATTCCCTATATATGAGAAACTACTCTGCTGATTTTGAGATTTCTTTTATTACCAGCAATTGAATCCTATGGAACACTTACCTCACTATGTGACAGTATAAGAATTGCTAAATGCTACAAACCTGGATAATTTTACCCCTAAGAGTGCAAAACAGTGGTAGAGTGAGTAAATGGAATTAGTGAAGTGGAGAGGTATTTTTGATGGAGCAGTTGGAGTAGTTCTCTTTGATGGGCTGATATTTGAGTAGATAGTTGGATCATATGAAATAACAAGCCATGCAAAGCTGGCAGGAAGAGTTTTATATGACTTTGCTATAATACCACCAAACTCAATTCCTGGCAACTTATGCAGGTTGCCAAGAACACTCAGAGAACAGACCCAACCATAAAGATTTAGAGGTGTGGGCATAGCAAAACCCTATCAGCTGTACTGTTGGAGAGGGGCTAAAAAAGCATTTTACTGGTATTTCATTTGAGTGCTGTTATATACAAGTGTTTCTATGACTTCTTATCATCTGCAGTAATACATCTTTATAAGTATAATTGAATAAAGTGCCACTACCCATATATTCCCTGCCTAGTTAATGACGCTAATACTAATTGAAAAGCTTCTGTCATGTCATAATTCTGTCAATCAATCTATGTATTTAGAGTATCTCATTGTTTTGACCTGGTGCCATTTTACCAACAGGCAATAAAAAAAAGTGTAGGAATAATATCTTGCAGAGCAAACCTTCCTGCTGCTTATGCACACATATTTTCAGATCTAGGAAACCAGTACTTTTTAAAGCCTTTTCCTTTAACTTTGGAGAACTGGATTTTATTGCTCTTAATTAATATAATATTTCTTGATAAGTACATCGCAAGACTATCTGTAACTTGTCCATGTGAACATTTTATTTTCCTTTTGGTCATTGACCTTCTGTTTTACAATATGATTTTAGTTACATTTGGAAGGTTTTTTTTTAAAAATCCTTAATAGCAATTTTAGCAATTGCTAGTCTAAAGACCATTCTGCTATTCACTCCTTCCATCTCCAACATGATTTTCATAGTTTGTACCCTGCTCTCAACATTTAACTGCAAATCCAGGTAAGGGCAGAGAGAGTTCAGGTTTGAAAACTTGGTAGTTTTTATTCTGACATTTAAGCTGATTCCACTTATATGTAGCACACGTAAGCTTTCTTGCAGAGTGAGGCAAGTATTGCATAGAATTCACAGAATTCTATTTTAAAGCTGGTTCTCGTATTATAGCCTAATACAAGATGGAAGTAAAACTATGTCTAGCTTACTAAGTATGTATTTGATGTCAAGGAGAGTGCTTTTAATGAGTATTGAGTAGTGACCAAAACTGATATGTGACATCTGATCTCATGGAGATTAGCCAAGAAAGGAGTGGAAAGACAGGTAGCCATTAGATAATTAATTATGCAATGATCATTTAGTAACTATTGCGTTTAAACTTAGTAACTATTTTGATAGGATCAATTTTTTTTCAAAAACCTTATTTTTATGAGAGAAAATAATAGGGAGTCTTAATATAGCCTGGAATATGACACATTATGTCTCTGGGAAAGTTACTGTATGTTGACATCTGATAGGTGAGTGAGTATCAGTCGGAAAATGAGGTGAGCAGGGGAAGCCAGTTAGTATCTCAGATAAAGGAAGAGTGTGGTCAATGATGATAAATCAGAAAAGCATTTGATATTTGAAACATGGAGAAAAGGTGGATATGTCTGGGGCTTAAGGGGTGAAAAGGAGATTGGCAGGAAATCAGACTGGAGTCAGAGTCAATGGACAGATTATACAGAGTTTATAAAAGGGTGTAGGATACAGGTTTTACTCTGCACAATGGAACGAAACTGACAGTGTTCAAGCATGGTGTAATGTGATCAGACTTGCTACCGAAGGAGATGATTCTGGCTGCTGATGGAGGATAGTTCAGAGAAGAGCAATAAGATTGGGTGTGTCGGTTGGGGTGAAAGGCACTGGAAAGCCATGGCAGCATTTGAGACAAAAAGCTGATGGCTATAGTTGAGACGCATTAGCCAAAGTGATGGTGGGAAAATTTTCCTGGATTAGAGATCTATTTAGTACTTAAAATCAATAAGATTCTGATGGAAGGAGAAGGAGGCAGTGTTGTAAACTGTGAAGGTGCCGAGGACCAGATGGAAGGGATAGGCTAATACAGATCACCCTAACTTCTCTGCTTAAGATTCTTCTTTGGGTTTCCATTGCCGCAATGGAGGCATGTTGATATAGCGATCAAAAGAACAAGTACTCTAATTTGGACTCTGTGTATTCAAATTCCAGCTACCCTACTTAGAGGCCCTGCAATTTTTTTTTATTTTCGGTACGCGGGCCCCTCACTGCTGTGGCCTCTCCCGTTGCGGAGCACAGGCTCCGGACGCGCAGGCTCAGCGGCCATGGCTCACGGGCCCAGCCGCTCCGCAGCAGGTGGGATCTTCCCGGACCGGGGCACGAACCCATGTCCCCTGCATCGGCAGGCGGACTCTCAACCACTGCGCCACCAGGGAAGCCCAAGGCCCTGCAATTTTAAACAATCCTAACTTCATTTGGTTTCTTGTTCTGTAAATTGTGATAATATTTTTATGATTCTTGGAGTAGTAGTATATGGATCAATGGCACAACGTAGAAACATAAATGTTTATAAAATAATTGGCCCCTAGTAAGTGTACAGTGAATGTTAGCTATCAAATTCAACTTTATTACTAGAGCCTACCAGGCTCTGCTGATCCCTGCTCATCTCTCCAACATCACCTAGTGGCACTCTCTCCCGTGCACCTGGCACTCCAGGGACACGTTCATTTTCTCTGGCATTCTGTAATCAGTTCTGCCTCAGAGCCTGCTTTGCAGGATGCCAGGCATTACTTCTCTTCTGCTCCCACCCTTTACCTAGTTAATATTTAACCATTCTTCAGGTTTCACTTCAAATGTCAAATTCCTCATAAGAATATTCCCTAATTCCAAATCTAGGAAACTTCCCTCTCTTATAGCCCTCAGAACTTTACAATTATTAGAAATAGTGAAGTATTGTTTATGAGTTGATATGATCAATGCCCAGCATCTTCTACCAGACTGCAAATATAGGAAGGCACAGAGCATAGCGTTTAACAAAGAGTCTTTCCAGAGCACCTAGTTCATTGTTGGCAACATAGTACAAACTGAACAGATATCTATTGGATGAATTAATTGCCACTGCTTAAAGAAATCAATGAAAGATAATCGTGTTCAGAGTTAAAGACTGTGAGTTCAGTTTTGGATATGCTGAGTTTGAGAGCTCTATGGACTAGTTCAATGGATCTTTTATTTTTCCATTCTAAAATCACTTTGGTAATGGAAAAAAAGGGGGGAGGCAAAGCATACTAGACTTTCTCTGAGTCGCTGGGCATAAATGCTCTCCGAGAAGGTAGGGTTTTTAGTATTGTTGAATTCTTAAGAAATAAGGTGGAAACCTTCAAAGAGATAAGAGAGATAAAAACACCCTGGAGGTCATCACATTAACCAGAATGTTTGTCTCTATTAATAGATAGAGTCTTTGTTTATTGGGATGGTGAGCACATATTAAATGAGCAGACATTGTTTAATTCAGAATAATTTAGAATTAATTACCAAATGGCCTAAAAGTTTCAAATTTATAAACAATATTTTGTATTGATCCTGTGTAAGATCCTGCGGCTATTTGATATTATTTCAAATAAAAAGTTAAAAGAGTGATGAGATCACGGTAATAAAATAAAACATTCTCATGGGCATTATCATTTTATTATACAATGGTATTTTAAATTAATGTATGCAAAGTGCCTTAAGACATACGTATTAAAGACGAAATAAATTCGTCTATTGATACAGTTGCAATATTTAATAGAATATGGCATACAAGGTGTTTCTATTTGAAAGTGATATGATGAATTCTTGAAAAAGCTCATGTTCTTCAAAATCAGGTACTGAAATTAGTGAGTTAAAATAATGAGTGAAATTAATGGGAAAACAGAGACATCTATTCAAAATCAATGTAATTTTTAAACCAGAGCACTTAAAAAGTCATCACCAAAGAGTAACCTAGAGCTATGTTAAATCTCCACTGACATGAGTGCCCTGAACCACAGATTTTAGGTCATCTATAAGGGATTCCAGGTGAACTGCTAAGAGCAAATACCCACTCCAGACTCAGGGTGTAATTTTCTGGAAAAGAAATTCTAATGCTGATGCTTGCTCTCTCTTTTTTTTCTTCTTCTTCTTAAAATTGAACTGAAATGTTCCCTGATGTCAGTGCGGCAGCAAGGTTGATGAATCAGCTTTTTCTGCTGAAGTTTATAATTGTATCATGTGGATATCATTACCCTATTTATCAATCACTTATGAACTAATTTTCATTATAGAAATACCTACTGTAGCAGAACAGACTCTATTGGAAAATAGGTTCCAGCAATTGATAAGGCTTGGTTTCATAATCAAGATTTCAGTTTCCTTAGTAAATAAATAATGTTAGAGTCATATAATATAAAAAAGATGTGGCTACTGAAAAGAACATGGCATATCTATGTGTGCTAATGTGGAAAGATTCCCAAGTTAAAATAAAGGGGGAGCACCAGCTTTTCCTTCAAGTGAATACATAGTGGATTAAGATAAAGATGAAGTTTAGAAATGGAGAGTGTGTGCTTTTTTTTCTAACTGTAATAGGGTGAGAGGTCTCATTGCCTAATTGTTGGAAAGGTAGCCACCTGTACACTTCAGAAAGCCACTCGAGGTAGACTTCTCAAGTTCTGTGCTATGCTCTTTTTCTTGTTCTTCCCCATAGTTCTTTCCATTTTTATTTCATTCTCACCAAGTATACTTTTATTTCCCATTTCCAGCAACTTACCTTCTCTCCCCCATTAGATGTGTTCAACTCCTGTGGTATGGACAATACACCTGTTTGATTTTAGGAACACAAAAAGAACAGCCTCAGTCTCGAATAGAGACCTCCTTATTTCTTCTTGCTTTTCCTCAATTTCCTGTCTCATCGTAGGAGTAGACTTCACTCTATTCTCAAAATATATTTACCCCCTTCAAAAAAAATCTTTAATTCGGAAGCTACTAATTAAAAGATTATGGGTGATCTTGGTTTGTGTAACTTTCCTAGAATTCTGCAATGCATCTTAAAAAGCACCACACCATCACAGCAGTGTGTTGTTTCCCAATATGAGAAAACAAACAGCTGTATCCCTGAGAATTCCCCTTGCCTACTCATGAGAGTAATGGAGTAGATGGCAATGGAAGGAGAAAATAAGGCTAACTGGCTTGTTTCTCAGGACTGTTGTGTAAATACATGGGAAAATTTCTCCAGAATATTGTTCTTGCCTTGAAAATGCATGCTTGCATTTATTCAATTAGTCAATCAGTCAACAAGTGTTTATTTAGGGCCAACTGTTTGGCGGGTCCGATATCAAATGCTAGTTTTAGTGGTGAATGGAGCTGACAAAAATCTTTGCCCTCAAGGAGATAACATATTATTGGAGGTGTTTCATGCTGAATTTATTTCGTCTTTAATACGTATGTCTTAAGGCACTTTGCATACATTAATTTAAAATACCATTGTATAATAAAATGATAATGTCCATGAGAATGTTTTATTTTATTACCGTGATCTCATCACTCTTTTAACTTTTTATTTGAAATAATTTTAGACTTAAGGAAAGTTGCAGGAAGTGGACAGAAAGTACTCTTTATTCAGCTTCCCTTAATGTTAACATCTTCCATAACCATATAAAGGTTATTGAAAGAAGGAAAGTAACACTGATATAGTATTATTAATTAGGCTACTGACTTCTCCTAGTCTTTTATGACCTTGGCACTTTTGAGGAGTACTGGTCAGTCTTTTCACCCCTCAATTTGGTTTTGTCTGATGTTTTCTCATGAGGAGATAGATGTTAATATTTTTTTGCAAGAATATTATGGAATATTGTGGAATTCTTGTAAAATACTCCATGGTATTCTTGCAAATTTCCATCATATTCTTGCCAAAAAAACACTTTCTCAATGAATGTCAGGGGTCCCATTATGTCGTTATATTTTATTACTGGTTATATTGACTTTGAATATTTGTATAAAGTAGTGTCTCTCAAGTTTCTCCACTATAAAATTCCTATTTTTCTCTTTTAAATAAGTAACTATTTTACATGGAGATAATTTGAGTGAATGTAAATGTCTTCTTTCTCCTGATATTTTTACCCACTAATTTTAGCATTCATTGGTAGTCTTATCTGAAATAATTACTTTGAAACTGTGTTTAATGATTGCATTTTTAGGAACACTTATTAGTCTGGTTTACTTAGGGTTTTTTTCTCATTCAGTCCTATATGTTCTGGTATGCCTGGAATTTGGTGATTGGTTGCCAGACAATTAGATGAAAAACTGTAATATCTCTGAATGATATTAATTTTACTCAGAGAAAATTTAATTTTCTTCTGAAACAGGAAAAGTGTATGCAAATCTTGTGACCTCGCCAAACATTCCAATAATTCAAGACTACATTTTCAGTCCTTGTGAGAGGATACTTGTTTCTTTTATTCCCCTTTCTTCTACAGTTTGACTTTCATATGTATCCACTGAATGCAGGGTTATTGACTAGGTCCCTTCTCCTTGTTAAATGTTAATGTCCAATTTTTGCCTATACTGTAACTTTCAAACTGCCAGACTCTGCTTAGCCTGTAGTCTTCTAGGAAATGCTTTATGTTTGAAATGTTCCACCTGTTACCCCATGCATTTGGGACTTAGGGAATTGGCAAATTTCTTCATAGAAAATTGCACAGACAATATTAGACTTAGTTCTGTGTGATTCTTTTTTTTTTCTTTATATTAAACCTTTATTTGCTACTTATTTAGTAGCTCTGAAAGCAAATTATTGTCTCGTTTGGCCAGTGAGTCTTTTGCAAACACTACTGCACAGCAGTCTACTATAATCCTGGAATCAGAATTGTAGAACTCATATTAAAACGTTTTCCTTTACTTCAAAAACTTAATCCCTCAAGTCCTAGCTCTGTTGGTTGCTTTCTGATTCTTTTAGACAGCTACTTGGTTTCTTTTGTCCAGCTTTTACAGTTGGTCTCAGCAGACAGGTTTGTCTGATACAATCTACTCCATTCCGGCCAGGAGTAGAAACCTAAGCGTGTCATTCTGAATTGTTTGGGGGCTGGTGGTTAATATAATGAAGTATTTAGCTATTATTATTGTTGCTGTCATCAATACTATTATCGTCTTAACATACGTGAATTCATCTGTAAGTGTGAAATTTAGAGTAGAAATTGACGTTTTATTAAATAAACTTTTTGTTTTGCTTTGTTTGTTTGTATTTTCTCAGTGCAACCTCTCTTGGTTTTTCCTGAGATCAATAAAATCATTTTGCAGATACAGAGGTTGCAGAGGCCTAATGGTACATAAATCATGTCAACATAAACTGAAAGTATTGGCTTTAATCTTGCTATCTCAACACATTTTTTTCTACTTGATTTGGATTTTATCTTTACTTCAACCTTGATTCTTGCATTCGTCAAAGATCACCTACTTTAGATCTCATCTAATTAGTTTAACAATGTCAGTTACTATGAACAAAAACTATCATTCAAATTGTACTCACTATCATACATAGATGACAGTTTTATATGTAATTTGTGGTGAAACTCTATGTGGAAAATTCATCGGTCAGTTGAAGAATAAAGGTTATTATTGCAATAATAATATGAGTACAATAATTACTTTAAATTATGAAGTCCACTGATTGAATATTTGAAAAATAAAAGCAACTTAAATATAGTTAAATATATAGGAAAATTTTTTGACAATTAATACAGTTATTAAAGATCCTGTATTACCTAGATATATTTAGAAGGGCACTTTCTTACTTTATGCTAATTAAAGATAATAATTTATGTAGTAAGAAAAGACAGACTAATACATTACAATTGTTTTGGGGTAATAACATGCCCACCCATTATTGTATAAAATAACTTCAAAATGATAATTAAATTGCTGGATATATTGGGATAATAAACCCTAAGTCTTTCAAGAAAAAGTTTATTTTGGAACAATTAAAAGTAGAATATTAAGACTTACAGACATAGAAAACAATCTTATGGTTACCAAAGGGGAAAGGGCGGGGAGGCGAGGGATAAATTAGGAGTTTGGGAATAACAGATACACACTACTATCTATAAAATAGGTAAACAACAAGGACCTATTTGTATAGCACAGGGAACTATATTCAGTATCTTGTAATAACCTATAATGGTAAAGAATCTGGTAAAGTATATATATATATATATATATATACACATATATATCTTTATAAATATATAGATATATTTGAATCACTTTGCTGTATACCTGAAACTAGCACAACATTGTAAATCAACTATATTTCAAATTTTAAAAAGTAGAATGTTAATTTTGCCACCAAAAATTCCAAAATCATATAGAGCTTTTTTATAAGACAAATCTTCAGTCTAGATTTAAAAAAATAAAAAAAGCAATATAATTTAACTATCATTGAATAAAAAGAATTAGGATTTATTGTTATATATTAGAGATGCATTATGTGATGTTGATTTTTAAATTTAGAGTTAGCTTTGCCTAAATATTTATTTATTTGTTTTAATTTTAAAAATTTATTTTGATATAATTGTAGATCCATATGTGATTGTAAGATGTAATACAGAGAGATCCTGTATACCGATGACCCTGTGTATGTAACCTATTGAAAAACTATATAGTAAGACATCACAGTCAGGATATTTACACTAATACAGTAAAGGTATAGAACATTTCCATCATTCCTCATTTGCTCTTTTATAGCCACGATCACTTTCAACCTCATCCCCATCCCGTTCTAAACTCCTGTCAACCACTAATCTGTTCTGCATTTCTACAGTTTTGTCATTTCAAGAATATTATATAAACGAAATCATATAATATGTAATCTTTTGGGATTGGCTTTATTCCATCAGCATGATTCTCTGTAGATTCGTCCAGGTTGTTGTGTATATCAATAGTTTGTTCCTATTTATTGTTAAGTAGTATTCCGTGGTGTAGATGCATCATAGTTTGTTTAATCTTTCACCTGTAAAAAAGATATCTGGATTGTTTCTAGTTTCAGGTTGTTACAAATAAAGTAGCTATAAATATTTATGTACAGGCTTTTATGTGAACGTAATTTTTTATTTCTCTGAGATAAATGTCCAGGAGTACAACTGCCGGATTGTATGGTGATTACATGTTTAATTGTTTAAGAAACTGCTGAACCAATTTCCAGTGTGACTGTACCACTTTACGTTCCTACCAGTGATGTATGAGTGATAAGATTTCTCCACATTTTTCCTGATACTTGGTGTTGTCACTATTTTTTATTTCAACCATTTTGATAGGTGCATAGTGATATCTAATTGTGATTTTAATTTGCACTTCCCTAATGACTAATGACCTAGAACATCATTCCATGTGCTTATTTGCCATCTGTAAATTGTCTTTGCTGAAACGCCTCCTTATATCTTTTGCCTATTTTCTAATTGAATTATGTGTTTACTTGTTTTTCCATTTGTTTATTTCTGCTGAGTTTTGAGGTTTTTTACATACTAGAACGTATAATTCTTATTTCTTTTTTTCCCTCCAGATTTATTGAGATATTATTGACATATAACACTATATAAATTTAAAGTGTACAACATGATGATTTGATATATATTACAAAATAATTACCACAATAAGAATAGAACCATCATATAATTTAGCAGTTTCATATATACAAAGGGTCTTGAAGAGATATCTACATTCTCATGTTCATTGCAGTGTTATTCACAATAGTTAAGATATGGAAACTACCTAAGTGTCCATCTATTGATAAATGTTTAAAGAAGATGTGGTATACATACATGTATATAGATATAGATATAGATGTATGTATATATATATATATATATATATATATATATATATACACACACAATGGAATATTATTCAGCCATGAAAAAAGGAAATCCTGCCATTTGCAATGATGTGAATGGAACTCGAGGACATTATGCTATGTGAATTAAGTCAGACAGAGAAAAACAAATACTATACGATATCACTTATCTGTGGAATCTAAAATAAGTGAAACTCCTAGAAACAATAGACTTGTGGTTTTCAGGGGCTAGGGAGTGAGGGTAATGGGGAAATGTCATCAAAGGGTACAAGCTTCCAGTTATAAGATGAATAAATTCTGGCGATCTAATACACAGATAATCTCTATGGTGATTATAGTTAACAACACTGTATTATATACTTGAAAGTTGCTAAGAGAGTAGATCTTAAATGTTCTCACACAAAAAAGCTAATTATGTGTGGTGATAGAGATGTTAACTAAACCTACTGGTATATTAATTTTGTAATATGTAAGTGAGCATTTATTTTTAATGCTTAGACTTTTGATATTTAACCAAAACATGCTATTGCATCACCTCTAAAAAGATATGACTAACCCACCACGGGAACTTTGTAAAACTATTGAGAAGGAGAACGATTACTGCTATCTGTCCACCAAGTCCTATCTTCTTTCTTATCAATCTGTGTTATAATGCTGTATACAGAGCTATAGCACTTTCAAAATGCCATGCTTGGGGGCAAACATTTTCTATCAAAGAGTCACATTGCACTATGCTATATATATTTTTAATTCAATAAAATCATCAGAGTCCCTTGTATATACTTTAGTGCAGTGTTCTATGAGGTGCTTTTCAGAGAATAAGGCACATTACCAAAACGTCGTTCAATATCTGTATGTAGCATGTGCTACTTTTCCTCACAAGTAGAAAATCAGCCATAAAACCCTGCAGACTTGATTTGGCATACATGCAGCAAGAATGTGTGCGTATACCCACAGCTTTAGCATTGTATTATTTAAATAAGAAATTTAACTTTTGATATTAAATCTAGGCAGTCCGCTGCTTGTGGATTTCCAATTTCAGTATTCAACAAAATGAAGAATAATGGAATATGTTAAAATATTTGGATTACATTTTCACATGTTAATTTGAAAAGAATCCTTTAAAGCATGTGCCAAATTTTTGGTATATCTTAAGCAAGACTTTGAAACTCAGGAAAGAACTCGAGAAAAAATACAATGGCTTTGATTAGGTGTTTCATCTTTTAATATAGTCATTCCCTGTTACTTGAGTACATTTACATAGAACTCATTATACTCTACTGCAAGAGCAGACAAGAAATAAATGAAATGAAATGAGTAGTACAGATAAATTTAGACTACTTTGTAGCAAGATATTTATTACTATATATTTTATCTCAGTCAATTTTTCAAAGTAAACCTTTGATGCACAACAGTTTATTACTAGTGTTGTATTGATTTCAAGGCAGAAATCCAACCCGTATGTTCCTGACCAGAATCACCTTGGACTTACAAGTGGAGACAGTTATTTGTTTTTCCACCTGACAAATTATCTCCTAACCTACGGAGCTATTGGAAAATTCTGCCTTCCTTAAGATGATGATAAGGGTGAGATGAAAAAACAGGCCAACCAACAAAACAAAGTTACCCTGGAAACCTGGCCCAGAGAATACAGAATTTTTTTTTTTTTTTTTTTTTTTTTTTTGTGGTACGCGGGCCTCTCACTGTTGTGGCCTCTCGTATTGCGGAGCACAGGCTCCGGACACGCAGGCTAAGCGGCCATGGCTCACAAGCCCAGCTGCTCGGCAGCATGTGGTATCTTCCCGGACCGGGGCACGAACCCGTGTCCCCTGCATCAGCAGGCAGATTTTCCCTGATCTTTTATTTTCCATGGCATTGCAGCATTTGTCTAACCCTTGAAATTGACCATCAGTGGAGTCTTTAGAAACACTGCTAGTGAACCATGAACCATTTTGTAAAGAAGAGTTTAAATTCAGAATGAAACTGAAAAAAAGTATTTGTGTCTAAGTGTGAGCAATGTTAAAATGAAATTAAGAAGTTTGCTGCTTCAAACATTCCTCAGTTTTTAAAAGATTTTGAAAGTCAATATCTTTTCTTTTTATTTAATTCTTTCCCAGTCTCCACCTTCTTATCTGTCTCTTCTTTCAAAAAAAAAAAAAAATTTTTTTTCCAGCAAACTTTTCTTGTAAGCCTAATTTTAATAGTTTTATTGATGTACAATTGATACACAGAAAAACTGCACATATTTAATGTGTACAATTTGATGAGTTTGGACATATGCAAACAAACACCCATGATGCCATCACCACAATCAAGGTAATAGGCATATCCAACACCTTACAAAGTTTCCTTGTATTCCTCCCTTCCTTCCTTTCTCCCTTCCTTCCTTTAGAAGTAAGAACTTCCTAACAATTTTTGCAATGCACAGTAACAGATCATTAACTATAGACACCATGTTGTACAGCAGGTCTTCAGAATTTATTCATCTAGCATAATTGAAACCTTATATCCATTGAAAAGCAGTTTCTCATTTCTCCCACCCCCATCTCCCCAATCCCTGGCAACTCCTGTTTTATTCTCTGCTTCTAAGAGTTTGACTATTTTAGATACCTCATATATGTGAAATCGTACAATATTTGTTCTCTGATTGGCTTATTTCACTTAGTCCTCCAGGTTCATCTGTGTTGTCTCAATAGCAGGATTTTCTTTTTTAAGGATAAATAATATTACATTGTACGGTTATGTCCATATCTTGCCTATTGTGAATAATGTTGCAGTGAACATGGAGTGCAGATACCTCTTCAGATCCTAATTTCAATTCTTTAGGAAATATACCCAGAAGTAGGATTTCTGAATCATACGGTAGTTCTATTTTTAATATTTTTGAGGAAACCCTAGGCTGTTTTTTTCATAGTTGCTGAGCTTTTTACATTCCTACCAACAGTGCACAAGGCTTTCAATTCTTTACATCCTTGTCAACACTTGCACACAGGAAACTACAAAATATGAATGAAAAAAATAAAGGAAGACACAAATAAATGGAAAGAAATCCTGTATCCATGGATTGGAAGACTTAATATTGTTAAAATGCTCACAATACCCAAATCCATCTACAAATTCAATGATATCCCCATTAAAACCCATGGGTCATTTTTTTCCAAAAATAGAAAACAATCCTAAACCTCATATGGAATCACAAAAGGCACAGAATATTCAAAGCAATCTCGAGAAAGAAGAACAAAACGTCCAGGCATCACACATCCAGATTTCAAAATATATTATAAAACTTCAATAATTAAAACAGTATGGTACTGGCATAAATACATACATACAGACCAAGTAAACAGAAAAGAGGGCCCAGAAATAAATACATGAGAATAGAGTCAATTGATCTTTAACAAGGGTGGCAAAAATGCACAATGAGCAAAAGATAGTCTCTTAAACAAATGCTTGGGAAAACTAGATAGCCATATGCAAAAAAATTGAAATTTGATACCTATGTTATACCATACACAAAATAAACTCAAAATGGATTAAAAACAACTATATGACATGGAACTGTGAAAACCTACAAGAATACATAGAAGTAAAGCTCCTTAACTTTAGTCTTAGAAATTATTTTTTTAAATATGACACCAAAAACATAAGCAACAAAAGCAAAAATAGACAAGTGGCACTACATCAAACTAAAAAGCTTCTGCACAACATAGGAAACAACATACTGAATGAGGCAACCTACTGAATGAGAAAAAATATCTGTAAACCATATATGTGATGAGGTTAATTCCCCCTAAATATAAAATACTCACATGACTCAAAAGCAAATAAATAAATAACTCAATTAAAAATGGGTACAGGACTTGAGCAGGCATTTCTCACAGAAGACATACAAATGGCCAACAGGGATATTATCAGTGAAGACTCAAAACTACAGTGAGAGGGGGGACTTCAAGATGGCAGAGGAGTAAGACGTGGACATCACCTTCCTCCCCACACATACATAAAAAATACAGCTACATGTGGAACAACTCCTACAGAACACTTACTGAGTGCTGGCAGACGACCTCTGACTTCCCAAAAGTCAAGAAACTCCCCACGTACCTGGGTAGGGCAAAAGGAAAAAGAAAAAACAGAGGCAAAAGGATAAGGATGGGACCTGCCCCTCTGGGAGGGAGCTGTGAAGGAGGAAAAGTTTCCACACAATAGGAAAACACTTCACTGGTGAAAACTGGGGGTGGGTGGGGAGGAAGCTTCAGAGCCATGGAGGAGAGTGCAGTAACAGGGGTGCAGAGGGCAAAGTGGAAAGACTCCCACACAGAGGATCAGTGCAGACCAGCACTTACCAGGCTGAGAGACTTGTCTGCTCACCTGCCAAGGCGGATGGGGACTGGGAGCTGAGGCTCGGACTTCAGAGGTCAAATCCCAGGGAGAGGAAAGGGGTTGGCTGCGTGAACACAGCCTAAAGGGGCTAGTGCGCCACAGCTAGCTGGGAGGGAGTCCAGGAAAAAGTCTGGACCTGCCTAAGAGACAAGAGACAATTATTTTGGGGTGTGCGATGACAGGGAAATCAGACCATTGCCTAAACAAGCTTCAGAGACGGGCAGGAGCCACGGTTATCAGCACGGACACCAAAGACAGGCATGAAACGCTAACGCTGCTGCTGCAACCACCAGGAATCCTGTGTGCTAGCACAGGTCACTCTCCACACCTCCCCTCCCGGGAGGCTGTGCAGCCCGCCACTGCCAGGCTCCCGTGATCCATGGACAACTTCCCTGGGAGAATGCACAGTGGGCCTAAGGCTGGTGCACCATCATGCTGGCCTCTGCCACCACAGGCTCACCCCGCATTCCATACCCCTCTCTCCTGCTGGCCTGAGTGAGCTAGAGACCCCTAGTCAGTCTCTCCTTTAACCCCCTCCTGTCTGAGTGAAGAACAGACACCCTCAGGTACCTACATGCAGAAGCGGGGCCAAATGCAAAGCTAAACCCCAGGAGCTGTGCAAACAAAGAAGAGAAAGGGAAATCTCTCCCAGCAGCCTCTGGAGCAGTGGATTAAATCTCCACAATCAATTTGATGTACCCTGCATCTGTGGAACACCTAAGTAGACAACGAATCATCCCAAAATTGGGCTGGTGGACTTCGGGAGCAACTGTAGACTTGGGGGTTGCTGTATGCGACTGACTAGTTTCTGATTTACATGCTTATCTTAGTTTAGCTTTTAGTGCTTGTTTTCATTGGTGGATTTGTTGGTTTGGTTGCTCTCTTCTTTCTTTTTTCTTTTTTTAATTACTTTTTAATTTTAATAATTAAAAAATTTTTTAATTTTAATAACTTCTTTCTTTCTTTCTTTCTTTCTTTCTCTCTTTCTTTCTCTCTCTCTCTCTCTCCCTCCTTCACACTTCTCTCTCTCTCTCTCTTTCTTTCTTTCTTTCTTTCTTTCTTCTTTCTTTCCTCCCTTTTCTTCTGAGCCGTGTGGCTGACAGGGTCTTGGTGCACCGGCCAGGTGTCTGGCCTGAGGCTCTGAGGTGGGAGAGCCAAGTTCAGAACGTGGGACCACCAGAGACTTCCTGGCCCCTCATAATATCAATCAGCAAGAGCTCTCCCAGAGATGTCCATCTCGACACTAAGACCCAGCTCCACTCAACAACCAGCAAGCTCCAGTGCTGCACACCCCACGCCAAACAACTAGCAAGACAACAACACAACTCCACCCATTAGCAGAGAGGATGCCTAAAATCATAATAAGTTCACAGACACCCCAAAACACACCACCGGACACAGTCCTGCCCACCAGAAAGACAAGATCCAGCCTCATCCACCAGAACAAAGGCACCAGGTCCCTCCACCAGGAAGACTACACAACCCACTGAACCAACCTTACCCACTGGGGGCAGACACCAAAAACAATGGGAACTACAAACCTGCAGCCTGGGAAAAGGCTTACAAACACAGTAAGTTAAGTAAAATGAGAAGACAGAGAAATACACAGCAGATGAAGGAGCAAGGTAAAAACCCACCAGACAAAACAAATTAAGAAGAAATAGGCAGTCTACCTGAAAAAGAATTCAGAGAAATGATAGTAAAGATGATCCAAAATCTTGGAAATAGAATGGAGAAAATACAAGACACGTTTAAAAAGGACCTAGAAGGATTAAAAAGGAATCAAACAATGATGAACAATATAATAAATGAAATTTAAAATTCTCTAGAAGGAATCAATAGCAGAATAACTGAGGCAGAAGAATTGGTAAGTGACCTGGAAGAGAATATAGTGGAAATAACTACCACAGAACAGGATAAAGAAAAAAGAATAAAAAGAATTGAGGACAGCCTCAGAGACCTCTGGGACAACTTTGAATGCACCAACATACGAATTATAGGGGTCCCAAAACAAGAAGAGAAAAAGAAAGGGACTGAGAAAATATTTGAGGAGATTGTAGTAGGAAACTTCCCTAATATGAGAAAGGAAATAGTCAGTCAAGTCCAGGAAGCACAGAGAGTCCCATAAAAGATAAATCGAAGGAGAAACACGCCAAGACACATGTTAATTAAACTATCAAAAATTAAATACAAAGAAAAAATATTATAAGCAGCAAGGGAAAAGCAACAAATAGCATACAAGGGAATCCCCATAAGGTTAACAGCTGATCTTTCAGCAAAAACTCTGCAAGCCCGAAGGCTGTGGCAGGACATATTTAAAGTGATGAAAGGGAAAAACCTACAACTAAGATTACTCTACCCAGCAAGGATCTCAATCATATTCGACAGAGAAAGTAAAACCTTTACAGACAAGCAAAAGCTAAGAGAATTCAGCACTACTGAACCAGCTTTACAACAAATGCTAAAGGAACTTTTCTGGCAGGAAACACAAGAGAAGAAAAAGACCCACAAAAACAGACCCAAAACAATTAAGAAAATGGTAATAGGAACATACATATTGATAACTACCTTAAATGTAAATGAATTAAACGCTCCAATGAAAAGACATAGAGTGGATGAATGGATACATAAACAAGACCCATATATATGCTGTCTACAAGAGACCCACTTCAGACCTAGGGACACATATAGACTGAAAATGAGGGGATGGAAAAAGATATTCCATGCAAATGGAAATCAAAAGAAAGCTGGGGTAGCCATTCTCTTATCAGACAAAATAGACTTTAAAATAAAGACTATTACCAGAGACAAAGAAGGACACTACATAATGATCAAGGGATCAATCCAAGAAGAATATATAACAAGTGTAAATATTTATGCACCCGCATACCAAAAACAAACAAACAAACAAACATATGGAGGCTAAACAATACACTACTAAATAACCAAGAGATCACTGAAGAAATCAAAGAGGAAATCAAAAAATACCTAGAAACAAATGACAAAACACAACAGCCCAAAACTTATGGGATGCAGCAAAACCCGTTCTAAGAGGGAAGTTTATAGCAATACAATCCTACCTCAAGAAACAAGAAACATCTCAAATAAACAATCTAAACTTACACCTAAAGCAATTAGAGAAAGAAGAACACAAAGCCCCAAAGTTAGCAGAAGGAAGGAAATCATAAAGATCAGATCAGAAATAAATGAAAAAA